>CATIWQ010023963.1:0-20247 GCA_949673415.1 Euphorbia schlechtendalii
AACGAGAGTAAATTCTGTGGGGTGATACTTTTATTGAATTGATTGTAATGAACTTGCAATGAGTGCTTTTTGTTTGTTGTCGGAGTTTTTGCTTGAATACATTTATATTCGACTCGGATTGATCATGGCGTGGAAATATACTAAAAATACCAAACATTATTTTTTAAAACCTAGCCATATTTTAGGCTTCTAGATTCATGGCTTTACAATCTAGTCAAAATACTTTTGAAAATATAGGTGAAGAATACAAAATATAATTTGTTACTAATAATTACTAAAAACGCTAAATTTCAGACTCTCAAGGTGCTATATTTATAGCTCACCTTAAATTTCAATATGTGCAACTGCCAAAGACCCCGTTCTCTTCACCTTCAATTTAGTTCAGTTTAATTCAGCTAAGTTAAGTTCAGTTTAGTTAAGTTCAGTTCAGGTTCATTAAGTTCAGTTAAGTTCAATTCAATTGAGTTAAGGTCTATTAAGTTCAGTTTAGGTCCATAAATTTTAATTTTAATAATGATTATTCTAATTAATATTTAATAAAAATTAATTGTAATAATAATAAAAAGAAGAACAATGATAAAAATATTAATATAGAAAAATAATTATTATTTAATGTAGTTAATATTGATTATAAATATAGTAAAAATAATTTTTAAATAGTGATAATTACTGGTGTTATTGATATAATAATAGTATTAATGTAATTACAATATAATAATATTTTTATTTATAATCATGGTATTAATTAATTAGAAAATGTGATAAGGGATAATAAAATAAAAATATTTACTAATTAAAACAACTATTACATTTTTGTAATCTAATAATAAGTGATAATTGAATCCAAACTCAATATATTATTGAGTTCACGTGTGATTGTAACAATAATTATTATTTTAATAACAAAAGGCTTAATACATCACCAGGTACCTGAACTTGTCCCAAAAAACCTGTTGCCCCCCTAAACTTTCAAAATGACTCCGTAGCTCTCTCAACTTTAAAAAAGTGCATCACTTTGCTCTCTCAGTGTCACGTGCCAACTTCTGATTGGAGGGAGAAAATTAGAAAATTACATCTTTGAAAAGTCAAACCAACCAGAAGATGACACGTGGTATAGAGGGAGCAAAGAGGTGCATTTTTTAAAAGTTGAGGAAACTACGAGGTCACTTTTTTAAAGTTGAGGGAGCTACAGGGTCATTTTGAAAGTTTAGGGGGGCAGGGGGTTTTTTGGGACAAGTTCAGGTACCTAGTGATGTATTAAGTCAATAACAAAATTTTAATTAAATGAATTTACGTATTATAACAATTTTTATTATTAATGATGTCAAAATTGTTTTATTAATTATTTTATTTGGTAGTTATTAATAATATTAATTGTAGTGATTATTAATAATTTATTTATTTTTATATTTACTGGGTTTTACTGTTATTTTAATAATTAGTATATTCATTATTAAGTTCAATTAAGTTCAGGTTCATTAAGTTCAGTTAAGTTCAGTTAAGTTCAGTTCAGGTTCATTAAGTTTATTCAGTTCAATTAAGTTAAGTTAAGTTAAGTTAAGTTCAGTTCAGTTAAGTTAAGTTCAGAATTCTGAAGATAACATATCCTAAAATGTGTATAAAACTATTTATCAATTGATCCAATTCTAAGGAATTCTTTTGAGTTTTGTAATCCAATGAATAGTTTCTTTTATAATTATAAATTAATTTAATCAATAATTTCTCAATTGGTAGGTTCAGAGACCTAACTATAATAATAACACTACTGTTTTGGTGTGTTTAGTTGTTTTCATAAGGTATCTTGGCGTTTGAGTACTTGTTAGTTAGTATAATATATTAGTTTTAAGGAATGTATCTTTTGTAATTAATTTAATTAATCAATTAAATTATGTGGTCGTTTAACTAAAGTGCCAAACTCTAATTATATTAATAGTTTTTAGCTTCACTTTAGTAGGCACGGCTATATTTATTTAGATATATATTAAATGTGCATGATGCACACGTCTAATACAATTATATATGATATGATACACGACTAAACAAAAATTTTATTAACCATTAGATTTTTGTACAATGATCACCACCCGTATGATTTGTTTGGTTGACGAATAGAATTGCAAATATATGCAAAATTATCAAATATGATACATGACTTCGATGTCGGAGGGAATAGCTCTTTCTAATTACTATAGAAATTACGGAATTATTATTCCTCTTTGAAATAAAAAAATAACTATTCCATGATTTCATAATAGATAGGAAGAAATATTCCTTCCGATGTTGGACTCATGTATTATATTTAACGTTTTTGCATTCATTTTCTATTCTATTTCATTCTGTCAACCAAACGAACCTTTAGAGTATCGAAGTTATGTGTTGAATCCTCACAATTAATAAAAGCAGCAAAAATGTTTTATTTTTCTAAACAAACAATTTTTTTCAACAAAATGAAATTTATTTGTGAGGCAATTACAATTATGATAACTTATCTTATGTACCGTAAGAATCACGAGAATGTCCTCTTAAGAAATAGATTTAATAATACATGGAGTATAACTCGATCCTAACAATTAAGGAAAATATAATCAAATACTTGAAATAATTTTTTATTTTGCTTTTATATATAACAGAATCATATTTAAACATTTATATAAAAAATTTATTGTTTTTATTTTTGTCCGAAAAACGTTTCAAAATTATGTTTTTTATGATATGGTCTTAAACCTGGTGAAAGATTGATCAACGATATTGTCTCTACCCACCAATCTCCATCGTTCTTCGTTGCTACAGATCTCCTCTTCACAGTAGAGGTTCCTGCAAAACAAAGGGGTTGCTAACCGGCGTAGTCTCTCCAATGCTTAAGTTATATCAGATTTTAAGAGAGGATACAGTGAATTTTTAGAGTTGTGAATAATGTACCTTACTGGTGAACCACGAGGCCTTTTTATAGGCTTTGGGTCGTCCTTAGTTGATAAGTACTGAGAGTTGTATCACATATAGGATTCTTTCTTGACTGAGTTTAACAATTCTTCTAGTCTTATCTTCTTGTTAAGATTGAGTTAGATATGATCATCTTGACACATTGAGGCGGTTGTGTCTACTTGGATATAAAAGCTATGTTAGACACATGCTTAGTGATATTTTATTGCGTTATCACTTGGTGTAAGACTTTTGGTATAAGATCGTCTCTTCTTATAAATAGTATAGGAGTAGTATAAGGTTTTTATACAACTTATTTTTCATTAATTTCACAATTACTTTTGAAATACTCGTAAAAATCATTGTTCGAATGCATAGTCTTATACTAGGTATAAGACTAGACCATAAAAAACATAATTTTGAAAACTTTTCATAGAAAAAATAACAAATTTTTTTTCCATAAAAGCATAATATATAATATTTTTCATATAAAAGCATAAATAATTTTTTTTGTATACATTTCCATAAGTTACCCAATAATTAAAAATAAAACTAAAGGATAAATACAAACTTTAATCCAACTATGACTCATAATTCTAATTTCTTTAAAATCATCTCTACGGCTGCACAAAGGCCTAAATACCTCAAAGGTACACAAGCTTTATCTCAAACTTCAATATTTTCTTCATATGCTTTCTCTCTAATCTGACTTAGCATCGACCTTGCCCTTTTGTTTTGTAGAATTTCTTTAGCAAGGTGAAATATCGGAATTCCAAAATTGGAGCATGAAACCCAAATTGTTCTCCAATCTTCAAATTATGCTTATAAAGTGCATCTACAATCTTGGACATAGTAAAAAGTTAATACCAATTGTTACTCCCTCCATTCTTTTTTGTTTGTCTTTTTAGCTTTTACATTTTGTTCATTTTTATTTGTAGTTTTAGATTGCCAATGCATTTTTCACCAATTTTTCTCTAATTTACTCTTGTATTAAATACGAGAGAGATGATAAAGTAATGAAATTAGAAGTTAAATATTAAAAAGAAAGAGAATTTTAGTATCAAAAAAGTAAATGATAAATTAGTCATTTTCATTAGTATTAATGATCGATTGGTTTTTATGAAAATCCTAGAAAGACGAATAAAAAATGGAGAGAGTAATTGTTTTTCCTCAATCAATTAGTTTACCTTTGATTCGGAGTCATTTAATGTTTTCTTGAATAACCCGGACTAAGACCCTGTTCTCTTAGATTAAAATTCAATTAAGATCAGTTAAGTTTAATTTAATTAGGTTTAATTAATTTTTGTTAAGTTCAATTATATGTAATTATATATTTACTCTAAAATGAATTCAGTTCAATTAAATTAAATTCATTTCACCTTTCAAAATAACATGGTTAATTTCGATTTTATCGAATCAAAGAAACCACGTAATATACAAGGAAATGGATTTGGTCAACAGATATGGTAGTGGTACTAATACTATTCAATGGTTTCAGGTTGCTTTCTAATAGATAACTCTTTATAACAATAATATCTATAGGTCAAAGATTACTCTTTGAAATATGGAATTTTAAACTCATAATTATGTTCTTATTTTCCAACCAACTTTTGATAGGACCTGATCAAATATTGTTGGATTTTTTAGATTATATAAAAATAAAATATATAAAAAAGACAACAAATATATGTATAGAATATATAAGGAAAAATATAAATACTATTGAACCATTCATATTTTAATTTGTTGAATGAAATAATTCATTAACTATAATAGCATATATAAAGCATGTTATGTACTTATGTTGTGATTATCAAATTCGGTTAGAAATGAGTGACATAGTTATTTCATATAGGTATTGAAAGTTCCAGATTCTGATCTAGGCTCAAACGTGGTGGAACTTCAGAAATTGGAGAATTAATCATGTAAGATTTCTCCAGCAAAACAGATAAAGATCATAGCAGGGTCGGGGCTTTGTCCCCCAGGGAGCCTCCGATGCTTAAGTCAGTAAGAGTAAAGAGTTCTTATACGTATATTATATTAGAGAAGTAAGTAGAGAGAATGTGATGAACCTATTATGGAGGCTGCTTTCCCTTCTTTATAGAGACCGCCAAATCCCCCAAATCAAGGAGATTTGAATTGGTCAAAAAGGGGATCGTGATCCCTAGAATCAAGGGAGACCAAGTCTGAGTTTTATCTACTCCTTCATTCTAGGATGCGGTTATTTGCATGACAATTGAGGCCTTTAAGAAAGAGGCCATCGCCTCGATTCTCGAGATGGGAACACCTTCTTATGATCATATGGTGAAGCAATTGAGATGACTTCATTCGCCTTGGCACATGAAATCGCCTCGTAATCGAGGCCGGGATGGAAATGTACGAATGAGAGCAAGGGTGTGGGTGAATCGGGGTGAGGCTTCCCCCAACGAGTGGTTGATGAAACGAGCTCTGTCGTAGTCCTCGAGAGGGTGAACCAGGGGTGTGGGTGAATCGGGGCGAGGCTTCCCCCAACTAGTGGTTGATGAAACGAGCTCTGTCGTAGTCCTCGAGAGGGTGACACCTTGTAATTATGCCCTCTTAACAGAAGTCCCCCCATAAATCAGAGAAGCTTTTTAAAGCTTGCGTCGTTTCGAATATGGCGTCGGTCTAAACACCTGACGATTGCGATTCTGCTGCCAGCTATTTGGAGTACTTCGTAAAACCCGCCGACGTATCCAATGATGCCACGCATTTCTCTAGAAGCATCCGCGTCTTTTCAAATTGAAAACCTTTATAAATGGTGCGTCTTCTTATTTTCTTCTTTTACTTTCTAGTACAAACTTTCCTCATTTCTTCTACGTTTCTACAATTCTTCATCCCCTCTGCGATTTCAGCAAGTTCTCTATATTTCTACCTCGTGTTTCCTCGTGAAGCGTTGCGACCACATCTTTGATTAACCTATTTCTCTACAAGTAAGTTTCCAAATAGCTTTGATAATTTTAATGCTTCAAATTTATTTCTGCAACATTAGCGATTTGTCTGCACTTAAAATGATTCAAACCTATATTCTCTAGTGTGGAACTGATATTGTATTTAGGATTTTTGCCTTATCTTCGCTTATAATTTCTGCCAATATTTTACGATTGCTTCGAATCCTTCTGACCTTAGGCCCCTTCTAAATTCTAAACGTAATTATGCGAGTCTGGAAACGTCATCGAAAAATTTCCTAGATTAGGAATTTTCATTAACGACGGTGAGCAATAGGTACATATTTCCAGATGTCAGATCGCATTCTAGGGTTGCGCGGCTTTGTTTGGGCTTCTAATTTAGTTTGGGCCAAGGCCTCCATGGAAGGCCCGTTAACCAAAACGGACTTCCTCGGAGTGACGCCTATTTTAAGACTGCGATCTGACGCTTCATTATGTATTTAGGATGAGTTCTTCTAGTAGCTCCAATAGCGATGCAGCCTTTGCTAGGGCCTTTAACCGTCTCACTAGACTGAACTTTAAATTGGATGACATATTATCCTAACCGGTGACCATTGATAGAACTAACCAGCGTCCCTTTCTTAGGACTAAACGAAGGGCGTGTAGGAAAATGAATGACCAACAGCCTCTTAAACAATGGGCCATAGTTGATTCAGACGACTCTTTAATAAGAGCCGTAGACAAGTATGATGGTGGCGACAGGTTGGGACGTCGAACCCTCAAGATGCACCAAGGGGGACTCAAAATAATAAGAGGGTAAGGAGGAGCAGGGCGAGAGGTCCCACGCCTCGAATAGAAAACATGGTGTCCATTGCTCACGAGGTGGACATATGCTTCGAGGCGCAAGTCCATAAATGACTTATAGGGAAATCGTGTCTGCTACCAGCCTGGCATGAGTGTGTGCACACTCCTCCTGAAGGCTACTTCAGCATATATATGGAGCAGATCTAGGCCGGTTTCACATACCCCTTACCTAAAGATATTGCTCAACTCCTGACTGATTGGGGCGTGTTCCCAGCTCAGATTCACCCTAACTGCTAGTCGGATATAGTAGGCCATTATCAGATCTGTCGCGACCTCGGCTTTAACTTCGGCTCATCCCCTTTTTTCATCGGTTGGTATCTATGAGGCGAAAGTCATCTGAGGACCATCTCCACTTCAGTAGCAGGGATGGTTTCTATTTATTTTCTGATTGCCCTCAATTGATCCGCAATTTCAAACAATATTTCTTTTACATTAAAGTGGACCCAGTACACCCATCGTTTCCTACTCGTTGGAGAGAAGACGTTCCTGAGGCGTTATCTCTAAAGGTTCTAGAGGCGGATTCCGGTGTGGAGACCTTCAGCCATTTGGAGCAAGGGCGGTGGTCTCTAGCAACCATTGCCTGGGTTTTTCTAAACAACATCCAAGTGATTGGATGGGACAGCTTCGATTTTGTGTACTATAGAGATGTAGTAGAGATTACTAGTAAGTTAACTCTCTTTAATCATCGTTACAGGATGTCATCTTCTCTTTTGAACTCCTCCCTTAACAAAGATTTAGTGAAAGGTACCAAAGACCTGTCGCGGCAGAATCAAAGAAAGGAGGTGGAGAAAATAGATCTAACGTAGGATAACATCTCAAACATTGCTCCGTTGAAGAAGGTGGCGGCTCGCAAGAGGCCATGGGATGAAGCCCCTGTTAACGAGGTGATGCCATCTAAGACGACACCTAAGAGGGTAAGACGTGAGTTTAGTTGATGTATTTTTTATTATTTTCATATAATGATTAATCTTTCATTTATGCAGAGCCAAGAGGTGTCCTGCTTGGCTCAGCACCAATCTACTCCTGCTGCCTCGGCCTCCAATACCGATACTTCTCTTTTTGCCCGCTTCAAGGAGAGCCTCCTCGAGCTGGCTGGTACTCAGGGTGGGATCACGAGCCCGCAAGTACAATTATTATTCTATCATGTACTTCCCTTACTTCGGGAGAGGGAAACTTATAAATAAGAGTCAAGCGTCTACTTGACGGGGGGGATAGTGGGCGCCCTCTCTAATGTAAGAAATTTATTTTTAGGTTATTTCTGTTTCAGCCAATGACCTCTTTATTTTGTAGGCTATGTCTCGATGTGTGTAGATGCATCGGAGGTCGTCTAACCATGCTAAGGTGAGGACCGAACTCCAAGTGGCTAGGGCAAATCTCCAAGCGGCAAGGAAGGAGCTGTCAGCAGCCAAGCAAAGTGAGGCGGAGGTGGTGAAGGCGCGTGATGAGGAGTTGGAGGCGACCTCCAAGTAGAGGGAGACGGAGAAAGAGTTAGAGAGGCTTCGTGAGGCCCATGATCAACTTCTTCAACATTTTACTGACTTGGAGAAAGATTCCTCTTGTGCCCTGGGTGAGCTTCAGGTGGCTCAGGGGGAGGTTGAGGCTCTAAAGAAGGAAGTACAGGAGAGGCATATCGAGCTGGGTGCATGGGCAAGATGGTAAAGATGGCTCAATTATTTGGGTCTCGCCTCCTTCAGGCAGTGCGCACTCATTGGCCAGAGCTAGAGGATGCCAGGGTTGAGAATGTGCCCTTTCCTACTTTCGATGAGGTTCATGACAGTCCTCCTAAGCCGGCTAACGATGGTGACCTCCCAAGCGAAGATGATCAGGCGTAGGATAGGTTTTAACATTCTATTTTTTAAATCTTCTTGTCAACTTTTGCAACTTATCCATTTCCAATTTAATGAAGAAGTTGAAATTTTTATTGATTTTTATCTCATATATTGTACTTGGGCGGTGCCTGCTCGTTTCGAGGGAATTTTATTAACATCAATAACTAAGCCAAGGTTTAAATACTTAGCGCAATGGTTACCCATATCAAGGAAACTTTAATAACATTAATAATTAAACTAATGTTTAAAACACTTAGTGTAGTGGTTACCCGTCTTGTGGGAAATTTACATTTAAAGGCTTTGAGATGCTTAATTAGCATGGGCGTTTCCCTTCTCGAGAGGTTCCTAAAATCATGGTTGAACCGTTAGCGCGAGGGGTGTTGGCCTTGAGGGAGGTTAGATTTATCTAAACCTTTTGATAAGGCATGCCGTCTAGAGGGAAATTTAACTTAGATTTTCTAAGGTTTAGCCTTTTGATGAGGTATGTCTCTCGAGGGAAATTAACTTAGATTTTCTCTAAGATTTAGCCTTTTAATAAGGATTGCCGTCTCGAGGGAAATTTAACTTAGATTTTTTCTAAGATTTAGCCTTTTGATGAGGCACGCCGTCTAAAGGGAAATTTAACTTGGATTTTCTCTAAGGTTTAGCCTTTTGATGAGGTATGCCATCTCGAGGGAAATTTAACTTAGATTTTCTCTAAGGTTTAGCCTTTTGATAAGGCTTGCCATCTCAAGGGAAATTTATGTCATTGTGACGCAATAGCCATTTGGGGCATTTATATTACTACTTGCGAATAAAATGAAGGGAAGATTCAATCATACTCTTTTATTGATATATATTTGGAATAATTTACATACAGATACAAGCTGGTGTTATGTTAGCCGAGGTAGGTCTAGGGGACGTCACCTCGTTAAAAACCTTTCCAAGGAAAAAACTCAGTGGGAAAAAATCCAGGGGAAGGAAAAGAGTGCGGTGCCTAATTCCCTAGTCATTCATCATATTGTAGTACAGTCTCAAGTTTGAGATGTTCCATGTTCTTGGTAGATTTTTGCCTTCGAGGTCGCTGAGCTGATATGTAGCTGGGCCTATGACTTCTGTTATCTTGTATGATCCTTCTCAATTTGCTTTCAATTTACCTTTACCTTCTCAGGATTGTGAAGTAGCAGTGTCTTTAAAGACCAGCTCTCCGTCTTTGAGCCGTAGTCTTCTAACTCTGCGGTCATGATACTTGGTGATTTTTGCTTTATAGACCGCCATACGGATGTAGGCTCGCTCTCTCCTTTCTATTCCTCGGTGATTGTCCAAGTGATGTTTTAGATTGATGTCATTTTATTCCTCGGTGTAGTAAATGACTCTATCGATCGTGGTGGCTATCTCCACAAGAATCATGGCTTCCATCCCGTGGATCAGAGAATAAGGCGTCTCGTCCATTAGTCTGCATGGCGTAGTCTGGTATGACCATAACATGCTAATGAGTTCATCTGGCCAAGATCCTTTGCTCCCTCTTTCAAGGCATTTCTTGAGCCCTTCTCCCAATGTTCTGTTGGTGACCTCCGTTTGACCATTCGTCTGAGGGTGCGCTATAGAAGAGTAGTGGTTCTTTATACCCAGTCCTTGGTAGAATTCTACAAACTTTCTCGATATAAATTATGTGCTGTTGTCGGAGATTATCTTCCTTGGGATGCCGAATCTTGTGATAATGTTTTTTCAAACGAAGTCAATGACTTTCTCTGGAGTGATGGTGCTGATCGTTACCGCCTTGACCCATTTGGTAAAATGGTCGATCGCAACGATTACGAACTTTCTCTGTCCGCTTACCATTGGTAAAGATCCCGCTATGTCGATTCCCCATGTCGAGAAGGGCCAGGCGATTATTAATGGCTGTTGGATAGCTTAAGGTAGGTGGTTTTTTCTCTTGTGTACCTAGCATGGGTGGCACCTCTGGACATACTCCGTTGCATCTGCCTCCATTGTTTTCCAATAATAGCCCGCTAAGCCTACTCTTCGTAATAGGGTGGAGGCCGCCTGATGAGATCCATAAATTCCTTCATGCATTTCCACCAAGATACTCTTTCCTTGGGCTGGGGTGACACATTTCTACCAGGCGTTTGCATATGATCTTCTATAGAGTTCGTCGTTCACTACAGAGTACCTAGCGGATTTCCGCACAACTTTTGAAGCAATTGCCTTATCTTCCGGTAGCCATCCGTCTTTGAGAGGTTGTGATAGGGTAGCGCCAATCATTCATGTCTATCTCCACATAGAGCACGTGATCTTCTTCATTGCGGGGACGAGCAAGAACATCCTAGAGGCTGCCTAGTTGATTGCAACCTCCTGGGATTGAGGTGGCTTTTGCTAATTCATCCGTCGTCTCATTCTTTGCTCGAGGAATGTGTTCAACTTTCCACGCGGTTCCTTTTTTCTCTAAGTTTTCTATCAAACTCTGCACTTTGCGCAGATATTTGACCATGCTTTCTTCTTTGGTTTCCAAATTTCTGTTTATTTGGTTTGAGACCAATCACGAGTCGCTTCGAATTATTACTCTATCAGGAGCCCATTCTACGATTAATTCCAATCCCTTGATCATGGCTTCGTATTCGATGGAGTTGTTGGTGGCGGGGAAGGCAAGCTTAGCCGTGTAGGTGAGGCGAACTCAATTTGGGCCTTCTACCAGCACGCCAATTCCGGCTCCATCACTGGAGGACACTCCGTCAACATAGACAGTCCATGGTTCTATCTTGACTATCTCGGTTGGTTCGAGCCCAGCAAACTCTACTACGAAATCAACCAAAATTTGAGCCTTTAAGGCCGTTCTCCCTTCAAACCGGATGTCAAATTCTCCCAACCTTATTACCCATTCCACCATTCTAATCGATGCCTCGGGTCTCTGAAGCACTTTCTTAAGTGGGAAGCTTGTTCGTACTATGATGTTGTGCACTTGGAAATAAGGTCTGAGCCTCACGGAGATGGAAACCAGGCTTAAGGAAAGCTTTTCGATCTTGGGGTACCTCATTTCGGTGTTCTTCAATACCTTGCTTATGTAGTAGATAAGATGTTGTTGGTTATTTTCTTCTCTCACCAAGACCGCTCCTACTGCCTTGTCATTTGTGGATAAGTACATTAACAAAGTTTCGCCATGGATTGGACGACTGAGCAAAGGGGGGGAAACCAAGAATTCTTTCCAATTTTTGAAGGCTAAGTCGTAACATTTATCCCACTTGAAGGCCTTGTCGTGTTTTATTGCCTTATAGAAAGGTAGACATCTCTTGGCGGAGAAGGAGATGAATAGTCCTAATGCACTGATTCTTCCGTTGAGGCGTTGAACCTCATTCAAGGTTCAAGGTGGCGTCATATTGATAATGGCTTCAATTTTCACGGGGTTAGCCTCAATCCCTTTCTCTGAGATAAGAAACCCCAAGAATTTACCGCTCTTCACACCGAAGGTACACTTTTCTGGGTTTAATTTGAGGTGGTATCTCTGAAGTACCTTAAACACTTTCTAGATATCTGTTGCATGGTTGGCTTTATCTTTGCTCTTGATGATCATATCATCCACATATAATTCACACTTTCACTAATCAAATCCTTAAACATTTCGTTCACCAGCCTTTGATAAGTGGCTCCAGCATTTTTGAGCCCGAAAGGCATCACCTTATAGCAATAAGTTCCCTCGTGTGTGATGAAGGTGGTTTTTTCCTCATCCTTGGGATCCATTGATATTTGGTGGTATCCTGCTTTGGTGTCCAGTAGTGAATAGATGGCAAAACCAGCTATTGAGTTGACGAGTTGATCAATGTTGGGTAAGGGGTAACTGTCTTTGGGGTAGGCTTTGTTCAAGTCTGTGAAATCAATGCACATTCACCAAGAGCCATTGGGTTTTTTTACAAGTATTACGTTTGCCAACCATTCAGGGTAGTGCACTTTTCTTATGTGTCCCGCTTTGAGTAACTTCTTGATTTCTGCTTCAATTGATTTTTACCGCTCCAGGGTATGCTTTCACTTCTTTTATCTGATTGGGGAGCTGATGGGTTGATATCAAGGCTGTGGCACATTAATTCGGGGTGAATGCCTTCAATATCCTCGCTTGACCATGAGAAGGTGTGTTGTTGTTCTTTCAGTACTTTTATTACTGCCACTTTTGCATCTTTTTCCATATCTTTAGCGATTTTGATTGTTTTGCCTTCCGCTAAAGTCAGGACTTCTAAGTCACCCCACCGGCTCAGCCCTTTCGTGGTCATCCGTTTCAAATGAAGAGGTTTCCCTCTGAATGGATCCTACATAAGCCTCTTTAGCTACTTGGGGGTCGCCTATTGCCACTCCCGTTCCTTTCTTTGTTGGAATGAGAAGAGTCAAGTATTCCAGGCAGATTAGGGCTCTTGACTTAATTATGAACGGTCACCCCAATATCATGTTGTAACCAACGTCGATGTTGGCGATGACAAAATCTATTTCACCTCTCCAGGTTACGTCTTTGTCGCCTACTTCTACCTTTAAAGTGACTTGTCCTGTTGACGGGATGAGCTAGCCTCCTATTCTGACTAATGGGTTTCCGCCTGGTTGAATTCTGGAGTGATGGACCTTCAATTGTTTCAGCACGGAGTTTGTAATTAGGTTGACTGAGCTTTCGGTGTCGATTAGGCCTCGTTTTATTATGTAACCCTCGGTTAACTTTTCGATTATGAGGGGGTTTACGTGGGGTTTTTCTACCAGTGCGTATCTTTGACAGGCTTTGAACAAATTTGTATCTTACCCTGTCAAGTTCGCTGCCTTGGGTTTCTTAGTAGGAGGCTCAAATTGTGGTCCTCCCGCGATTACCATTATTATCCCTTTAGCTCTTTGCGCTTTGTTATCTCCCAATTGAAACAGTTCTGGAGCCTCTCTTCTTTCCTCTCGCGTTATCCCTTTCATAAATTGGCTGAATTTACCGGCTCGAATGAGGACGTGCACTTCCTCCGCAAGCATACGGCAGTCATTTGTGTGATGTCCTCTAGCCTGGTGAAACTCGCAATAACTGTCTGGGTTTCGACCTACCATCTGACCTTCTGGTACTTTTGGGAACCGTATGTTCTTCTTCTCGTTTGTCTTTTTTATAGCTACTAGGATTTGGTTGAGTGGAGCGTTTAGCATAGGTCAGCTGGCTCGCGGGACACTTCTTTTGTAGGGGTGATACCTTTCTTCTCCTTTGCCTCTTTTGGGTAGTCGTTCATCTCTCCGGTCATGGTATCTTTCTTCCCTTTTGCCTTTTCTTGACCTATTCATTTCATCCACATCGATCATACTTTTTTCCATGGTGATCATTTGAGTCGTATCCCTGGTTCGTCTTATGATGATCTCAATCCTCGGTCTGTCATTTCTTGTGCCTCTGATGAGGGTTTCTTTGGCCTTGCTAAAATCGAGGTCGTTTGTACTGATGCACACCTCGTTGAAACGGTGGATATAGGATCTGAGCGACTCATCTAGTTCTTGTACTACCTCATGGAGTTGTCAGCTCACATATGAGGCAGGGGTTGAGCCGAGGAAATGTTTACAAAATACCTCGCTCAACTAGTCCCAAAAGCTTATGGAGTTTGGTTTCAACTTATGAAACCAGTAAGCTACCAGCCTGGTTAGCGTTTGCTCGAAGTATTGGCATATGTAAGTTTCCGGAGCGTACATCATCTCCATTCTGTTAATGTAGTATCTCACATGCACCACAGGGTCATCCGTCCCGTCGTACAACTTTGGGAAGACCGGGGCGATGAAGTAGGGGTTGAGCTACGCGGCTAGGATCTTCTTGGTGAAAGGGGAAAGCCTTTTTTCCACCAAAGATTCTTGGTAAGGTACGGCCAAGTCTTTGAGTAGTTTTTTAAGGCTTCCTCCTAGCTTGGGATCTATTTATGTGTCGCTATCTCCTTTGTTAGTGATGTTTGTTAGCTCGGGTCCAAAGGATTACTGTGGGGGAAACCCTGGCATCTGGGAGTACGGGTTCATCCATGCTGATGGGGTCATCCCCATAGGGTATGGCATCTGCATTCCCATCAAAGGTTCTCCGCTTAGTGTGTTGAAGGCTTGGAGCATGGCTAGCATTTGAGCTTGCATGGCCGGGTTAAAGGTGGTACTCGGTTGAGGGGCTGTCATCGTGTGGGGGTATTGGTCGGCTCGGTTCGTCGTTCGAATGGTGGAAACAATTCTCTAGCCAGGTTTTGCTAGTTCTAAACGTCATCCGGAATTCCTTGCAGGGCTGTCACCTTGACGTTATACTGCTCTACAAAGCTGCTTCGGATGACTTGCTGCTGTTCAGGGGGGATGTTGTATTCCCTGAAAATCTGTAACATCTGCTCTACTATACTGGGCGACGTACCATCACACGGGGGTCTTGGAGTTGGTGCTCCGACCTTCGTGAGTCCTTCAAAACTGGTTCGAATAGCTCTGGAGCCAGAGGGGTTATCGTTGTTGATCCTTGTCATTTGTGATGTTATTCATGTACCAAAAAATAAAGAATTCGGTAGTTTTTGCAATAAAATTTTGGGACAAACAGACCGATAATGAGTGGAACGATCTTGGGAGATGACTCGATGTAAAATGGGATACTTATCGGGGTTGAATGTGTTGTGAACTAAATTTCTTACTGGGGCGAGTAAGTTTAGTCCACGCTCACCACACCACTGAAAGTTTCGGATTCTAATCTAGGCTCAAACGTGGCGAAACTTCAGAAATTGGAGAATTAATCGTGTGAGATTTCTCCTGCAAAACAGATAAAGATCAAAGCAGGATCGGGGCTTTGTCCCCCGGGGAGCCTCCGATGCTTAAGTCAGTAAGAGTAAAGAGTTCTTATGCATATGTTGTATTAGAGAAGTTAGTAGAGAGATTGTGATTAACCTATTTTGGAGGCTGCTTTCCCCTCTTTATAGAGACCGCCAAATCCCCCAAATCAAGGAGATTTGAATTCGTAAAAAAGGGGATCGCGATCCCTAGAATCAAGGGAGACCAAGTTTGAGTTTTATCCACTCCTTCATTTTAGGATGCAGTTATTTGCATGACAATTGAAGCCATTAAGAAAGTGGCCACCACCTCGATTCTCGAGATGGGAACACCTTCTTATGATCGTATGGTGAAGCAATTGAGACGACTTCATTTGCCTTGGCACATGAAACCGCCTCATAATCGAGACCGGGATGGAAATGTATGAATGAGAGCAGGGGTGTGGGTGAATCGGGGCGAGGCTTCTCCCAACGAGTGGTTGATGAAACGAGCTCTGCCATAGTCCTCGAGAGGGTGACACCTTGTAATTATGCCCTCTTAACAGGTATTATTGCTTAAAATACATGTTAATATATGCAAATCACTTAACAACAACTTCATTCATTCAAACATGGAGCTTGAATTTTACTCTTTGATTTTGTTGGAAATACCCGGTCCACATGAAAGCGTGTCAATCAAATTTAAGAATCCGATTCAATTTAGGTATGTAATTGGACTTTATTAGAGAATAAATAACTTTAAAAATCATATTGCAAATATAAGGATTTAAGAGCAAATAAGTTTCTTCATAAAGATCTAACGTGGGTTTTTCCAAATCTAAATCTATAACTAAGTGATTTTAGATTAATTTAATGTTGAAATTTCGTTTATCTTCTCTTTACGCGTTCTCTATCCCCGAGATTTCTCGACGCGGAAAATCCATAAATCATCGTTATCAATCTCCATGCGGCCGAAGTTGTGTACGTATAATTGTTCTCCAACGTATTGTGAAACAATTCTGATTGGATTTACAAATAGTGGATTCACTAATCTCGGACATGAATAAAAGTACACGATTCGATTTGTTTAAAAATTGAGAACCTTTAAAAGCTAAATGATATATAAACAAATATTATTAAATGTATGATCAAACTAAAATTATGTTTTAAAATGAAAAATATGTAATGTCAAAATCAAACACAATAAACCATATGTAATTAACCAAATTTGATGTTACAAAATACCCTGTAATTGGCAATTATGGGTTTAATTTACAAATAAAGGCACAATGTGAAAAATGGAAATATTCAAGCCTAGCTCTAGGTTTGGATTTAAAAATTAGAGAGAGAGAGGAGAGTTGAATTGATACATAAAGGTTTCGGTTTCAGACCCAACATTTTCAAAAATTTATATTTATAAAAAAGTTAGAGACATTACATGGAGTAGTTTAATTGGCATTCCTGTCAAATACAACTTTGATTTTATTTGTTTTCTGGTAAAATGGTTGAAATCAAAGACATTGTCAAATTTTTTAAAAAATACAGTAAAAACCATTATTTGGTGACGAAAACTGATATTTTCTGAAAGTAGAAAACGTTTAACAACTTTCGTAGTACCAGTTGCCAAGTTGTCTTGTGTGCATGTCCATGATATAAGAGTTTCTCCAAAAATTTAAAATTTTCCTTTTTTCTTCATTTTTTATAACGAAAAAACGAGGAAATTAAAGTAGGTTTAAAAAGGATTATGTTATCAGTTAACAAAGTGTTCGACAAATCTTAAAAGTTTGGTTTAGGAGATGTGTAAATAATTTTGTATACATAAATCGACATATAATATTATAATTTAAAAGCAACGGAAACATCCTAATTGATTCAGTTTAATTTAATAAAAAGTTAACTGAGACAACACAACAAGGCACTTTATTACTAGTTATTATGGTTTTCTAATTTTTAATTATTAAATAAAATTTTATGACTTTAATTTAACCAATATCACATGTACCCTTTAACATAAGCAAAACAAAATCTTAGGATGGAAAGGTTTCTGCCAAAAATGTCACCTTTGTTTCTAAATTCACTATTATAAAGTGAATCTCATTATTATTTTTATTAGACCTTTGTTTCAAAGAATTAATTATTATTATTAATTGTAGACCTAAAAGAAAATCCTAAAGATTCTTTCATGATTACCTAATCTTGACCATTTATCCTACTCACGAAAATGATGTAATGTTTCATTTAATATGAATTGTTTTTTATTTGAAAAAAAAAATTGGGTTGGAGACCCAACATGACTCTATTTTGACCATAAGATTTTATATATCCAACGGTAGAGATGGATCTGATAGTCTTTAAGACCACATGAACTCAAGTCCCAATTACCTGTACTCATTCTTATCCCTCAATTATCAAAAGTCAATTTTTATTATATTTCAATATATATTAATTTCTCTGTCATATTTTTTTATTCTTTACCTTATAAAAATTGATTTTGACAATTTTGAATGAAAGGATAGGGATGAGATAGATATTTGGGGACTGGGAATTTTTTTCTACTTAAGCAAATTTGTGGGTAGACTGGAATTATTATGGAAAAAAATTCTATGTCCCCGATTGATATTTTTATTCCTATCCTCCAATTAAATAATATCATGTGTCAACTTTTATTATATTTTAATTAATAAAAATTAACACGTGATATTATTTGATTAGAGGTTCAGGGATGACGACACCTTTTAGAGACATATGATTTTTTTTCTATCATTATGGTATATACAATAAAGATGAGAAAAGTCAGTCTTTATTATTGGTTATTGCAGTTATTGTTCCATGTATTTAACTTAATAACTTTCATATTTGAAGTAGTTAATAAGGTAGCAACTAAATACTTTGTTTATTAAATATTTCCAAATAATATGGCAAAAACAAATTATGAGTTGAAAAACCGCCAAATGATTAAAAAATTATACAAAATAACAAGTGCCTTTTTTGCATATGAAAAAATGAGGTAGTATAACATATGTCAAAAAGATCGACAATTGATGATTTGCGGGATTTTTCCGTTGTAGATTCAAATATAAAGAAGTCAAAGTACCCCTTTGGTACCTATGGAATAAATAAAGATGTTTCAAATCTGAGATTATTTGCAAATAATTTCTCTTAAACTTATTAATTCACCAACTTAATCCAATAAATCAAAGTCGATCAAATCATTTGAACCGATCATAGGTAAATAAGTTAGTTAGTAAATTTTGACATCGAATTACTGGGTTAACAAGAGACTAATCACATTTGTCATCATTTTATTCAAATTATTTTTGTAGTTTAGTTGTTCAATACTATTTAATGATAATGATTTCACAAAATCGCATAGAAAAATTTTGACAATATAAATTTGAGTAACTAACTAATTATTTGACTTCAACAAATTTAAACAAAAAATTAATTAATAATGTTATAGATTTTATGTAATATATAAATATTATAGACAATATATGTTTTACGTAACAGATGAAATCATAATATGGTCAAAGTTATTGCCAAAATTGTCTACGTAAACAAATAAGTAGTTGAGTTCATAGATTCTGTGCAAATTGAATTTTTAATAAAAACTTAAAACATTTTTAATAAAATTAAGCTGAATTAGTGTTACTGCAAAACATTAAATTCCTCATCAACTAAAACGAACAATATTTATAAACAGTATAAATTAAAAAATAATTTTACTATTTAAGCTATTTATAAGTATTCCAATATGTATTTCTTCACAAATAAATAAATCACCATCTTTTATTCAATTCACATTTTATATCTCTTTTTTCTCAAAATTATTTTCTATTATAATCTTCATCTTGTCTTACTAAGTCTGTAACATTCTGTTTACACTTATCTATTACATTTTATGGTGTTGTTCATGAATAAAAATGATTTGAAAGCTTTTTTGGATCATGATTTACAATTCAAATGTACATACTCTACTATAATATCTATTTTTTTTGTAAATACTAAAATTATCTATTAGATGTATGATAAATTTTTTTTTTTTTTTGTCTATTTAATTTATGATATATTAAATTTCAGTATATTAAAAAATGATACTATAACCTTACTAATAATGGTGGCCAATTCGAAACAATGTAATAATAAAAACAGCTAGAATTTTTTTATCGGGTTATTTCTTATTTTTTGACATGAATTGTAGTGAGTAAAGTATATATGTCCGTATTTTATATAATTTATATATATGGTATACAATACAAACTAATTATTAAAATAATTCAATCTGAAAGGCTTACGAGATCCTCGACTAGAAGGACCACAAATGCCATTTAATGGCCGAAAACGATATGTCCATGTTTTACATTTGTATCAGGATAAATAATTTGAAATAAAAATAAGTATTTCGTTTTTTTTTCATAAGAACATGGGATGAAATCATAAATTGGTCAAAGGTATAGCCAAAATTGTCTTTATTAATAAATAGTTAGCTTTTCAATTTGTAATTGATGAATAAAAACGATTGCAAAGTTGTCTTAGTAATAAACTATAAAATGTCTTTTCCGTTTCTAAGTCTAATATATATTTTGTGTTTAGCCTTTCAAATTCTCTCATATTTTGTTTCTGACCTACATTAAAAGATTACGTAAAGCGATTGATAATGATAAGCATGCAAACAAATAATAAAAAAAATCAGAATTTTCGAATAACATTTCCTTTCATTATTTTTATATGTTCTAATTTTTTTTAATTTAAATTTTCCCAATTATAATATCTTCATTAGATAGATAAAATACCAAATAAATATTAGACATGAAATATATTTAAACTATAGAAAATTATTAACAACAATATATAGTCAAAATCAATTATAAAATTTATATACATATTTTATAATTTACAGTATACAAACTAAATTACTTAATTGAATGTAATTTGATTACAAGTTAACTTAAGATGGACCACCACATATGTGAGTCAGTAGGTGAAAACAAATTTGGCATATGCACCAAG
>CATIWQ010023966.1:0-43775 GCA_949673415.1 Euphorbia schlechtendalii
AGGAACCTGGAGAAAGATAAGGAAGAAATAGATTCGAGCTGCTATTGAAGGAAGATCTTTCACCCATTTCCTCGACGCTGTTGGTGTTGTTGTTCTTGTTTTTGGTACTGGTACTGGAGCTGGTGTAGATGATCTCGCCATTAATGAGACGAAGAAAATATTACTGTACGGTCACAACAGCGCAAAAACCGAACGAGAGGAAGAAGAAATATAGATCTGGTGCTTATGCGCCTACTGTAACTTAATTCATAATCACCATTAATAATTACCCAGGTTACACGTTCTAACTGCATATTAATTACTGCTAATCATTATGCATATCGCATTTGACATTTTAGATTTGTTACACGTGTGAGCCGGGTAGTTTATCATACGTTATGATAAGAATGTTTGTTTAAACTCAGCCTAGATCATAACGATATAATCAGGTTCAAAAAATGTATAGCAACCAACTCATTTATTAACTTTGAATTCATTCAACATTCAACTCAAGGCTACCAACCTTATATAAGTAAGTTGCTAATATATACTAATATTTTCTCCACCAATTTTTTTATGTTAAATCTTTTCACAATTACTCAAAAAAATATTGTAAAAATTCAATAAAAAGTAACACACAAATCAATTTACTGTACTTACCAAAAAGAAAGAAAAAACTTTATCGCACACTATTAATTTTAACTTACGTATAAATGTTACACATTATATAATGAAATAACAAGTCGAACTTGAGCGAACCTATCTATATTCGTGATACTGAAGCTCGAACGAAGTCATGCAAGTTTAGGGTTATAAGTGAATAGAGCTACTCGTGAACATCTCGATGTTCGGTTCTATTAAAGCTTGTTCGAGCTCGATCCATTAATAAATGAGCTTTGATCATGAATAAAACTCGACTTGAAATCTTGCAAACATGCTCAATAAACGACTCGCTAATATATTCATGAGTAAGCTCATTAATAACCCATGAACATGTCTAGGAGCAATAATATTTTATTTTTCATATAATTTTTAAGTATTATGAAAAATAATATACATAGATATATACACACACACGAATCCTAACCCCTGCAACTGCTTCAAAAAACATACATAGATGTATATATTGTGTAAATTTAAGTATTCTTAAGATATTAAATAAGTTTCAAACACATAACACTTTGATTCACAAAGTAAACATAGTTTTAAGTTTGAAACTTAATTTGAATTTGTCAAAAATTTAATTAATATGTTCGAATCAAGCTCAGATAAGCTCGAGTTCGGTTTGACTAAGCTCGACTCGACTCGAACTCGGTATAGCTAAACTCGGCTTGGCTTGGGTTTATTAAAAATTTAAATAAATAGAGCTTGAACATAAACGGTGCCGTTTTCCCTCACCGCAACATGTGCATATTTTGAATGGCCAGGTCTTCAACAAGATTGTCTGCCCGTAGAAACGGCCGTCACCGGACACTGAGCGACCCCTCGCCTTAAAATTACTACTATGTAATCTAGTTTTTCAAGGCCACCGAATTGGTTCATCTGTTTTTGCCTATTCTCGCCGTCGAAGTAATAACTATGCGATTGCTTTTTATTCTCTTGAAGAAAAAGAAGGTTAGCTTTTGATTATATTTATGAAATTTGGGAGTTGATCGGTTCTCCCTGCTTATTTAGTCACTAAAGTTGCACTTGCCCTATTGTTTTTATATTCTCAATCAATCAAAAGTGAATCATGTAATTGGAAATTTACTACAGAATCTATACCCAATACGTGTTTGATAAAATGCCGCAATGAGTGTGTTGATTAGCTTAATGATGAAATATAGAAATTTGCAGAACTTTTTTAGTTCAGAGTATATGCTAGTAAGGAAAAATGCAGCTGCCTGCTTGTATCACAGCTTTAGAGAATCTGAGGGAGAGACATTGCCTTTGCAATGGTATGAGAAAGCATTCCCCCATATAACAAAATTGTCCCACCAATTACAGAATGTGGATTCTATTGATGGAAAATTAGTGAATATTAATGACGCTTCAACTATCATTGATGACCGTATTGCTCACAAGATGCTAACTTTGAAGTCACTTGTAAGGGTTTTCATTGGTTCTCCCATGGTTCAGCAAAATATAGAGGAAAGCAATGGAAGATGCAACCCAAGTGGTTGTTTCCGAAAAGCGAGTGAAAGAGAAGCCATTACTGTGAGTTCACTAACCAGAGTGAGCAATTTCCTTAACGTCACAGCTCAACAGAAGAAAGTGGTGCGTTTCACGATATGCCCACAGGTAACACAGCATCGAATATGGGTAGGCGCACTTAGGGAGATACTAAATGGCTTAAAAACAGAGATGGAATTATTGTATGACAAATATTCATGTAAAGGGAAAAGCATGGAGGAGCAGATAGTTTGCAGCTGTTCGAAGTTCTTAGCAAAAACAGACGATTCAGATCACGAAACCACTTCATGGATGAAGATCGGAGCGCCGAAAAGCGACGATTTGCATAGTTCTCCCACATGGGAAGATCTTCTCGAAATGTTCAATGATTTGATCGAGTGCTTGGGAAAAGAAAAGGGGCTGTTTTATCACGTAGCAAAACTTGAAGTGATGAAAGAAGGGTTGGCCCAAATAAAGGATGTGTTAGTCGATAAAGGAATCGGATATAAGGAGTCTCGATTCCAAGAAAGCCTAATCCAGAAGAAGCTTTCAAAGACATTGGGGCACTCTTCTCGGTGTTTGTTTACGCTTTTATTGTATTACCTCAATGGACACGTTAGGGACATTGAAGTCGATTTGTGTGGAGGGATTTATGGTGTGGATGGTGGAAATAGGTCTTGTTTGTACATGGGAAGGATTTTGAGTTCAGATAAGGAGGAAATGGTGTGTAGTGGGGTGAAGCAGTTGGATAGGGTTCTTGGGCTGTACAAGTTTATATGGGAAACAGCTGGAAATCAAGGAATTCTTGAACTTCAAGGCCATTTATGGTGTGTTGGGGCCAAGGATAGAACAATTTCTTACAGGGGAATCTCATTTTTTGTTCATGGTATCAGTGTTTAAGCAGTTGGAGATGCAATCACTGATGTGAGATCTAAAAGGGGGAAAGGAGTTCAGATAGTGCATATTATTGATACTCTTGAAAGAGTTCATAAAAGATCAAAGATGCCTACTATAAGTAAAGATTTGAACTTTTTTGTGATGATAATATTAAGCTGCTTAATATGCAATCCTTTAGGGCTCGTTTGGTTGACGGGATAGCTATTTCGTGAAATAGAAGGAAAAAAAAATGCAAAAAGGTTAAAAATTGTAGTGTTGCATGTGTATAATAGCAAGTTTTAACACTATATTGCAAATACTCTATCATTTTTAACCTTTTTCCATTCGTTTTTTCTCCTAATACACGGAATAACCATTCTTTCAACCAAACGAGCCCTAAGTATTAAATCTTGCACATGCATATCTTTTTCCTTCTCAATTTAACTGTGCAAAACTAATTTTTTGGCTACTAGTTAGAACAGAGAATACTGTGCTTGTTTCTCAATGATCATACTGTTCCAAGAAGCAAGATATATGAAGGAAACGATGTGTTATGATGCTTTCTTATCTGAATTTCATTACTCTTAATCAATACCATTTTACATATTTTAGTTGTTTCAGCCTTGTATCTTCCAGTATTGTGTCCAAACCTCAAATCCAATAATACATGTAGAATATTAGATGTATAACTGTAATTGAGAGTGTGAATTGCTATGTTCTGAATACAACTTGTATTAGAATGCAGTTCCTTTCTGCACTTATGAAGGGTATAAACTAATTGCTATTGTCTGAATAATTATGCAGTATTAGTATTAGCAGTTGCAAAGATTTTTGAGATTTTGTATACAAATAATACCAAAGTTTGAGTAGCTATACAATGATTCTTCATTTGATTGATCAAGGAAGTAACTTAATAATGCACTAGCATACTAGTTTGATAATAGCTTTGGAATCATAAAACTTAATTGCTTGTGTTTTAGTTGTAATAGTTAGAAATTGGTCATTTGGTTGACTTTGTGCGTGGCATCCATATAGGATACCAAATTTTGGCCTTAGCCAAGAAATATGACATACTTTTCGGATAATCTAATAATTTAAATGATATTTTGATGTATAAATTATTGAAATTCCTATCACCTACCTATCTGGTGATACATTAAAAAAAGAGAAGAAACGGGAAGCTTTAAAGCTAAGAGAAATTATAGCATTATATTTGGTTTTTTTTTTTTTTTTGAATTCATCGTTATTGTTATTGGTTTTTATAAGTTTTTAATGTATTAAAATTGAATAGTCAAAACAATAAATAATGAAATTAATCACTAGGCTGTGTTCTTGTGGTATCATTCTTGAAAAATTCAAGAATTGTGGCATTGTGAGTTTAAATCTCGCAATCAGCAAAATTGGTAAAATACCACCTTATTTCTCAAAAAAAATATATAATGAAATTAAACATGTTAGGCATTTAAAGGGAACTTAACTACATAACTTGAAAAGTTATTTAATTTCTACATATCCTCAAAGAATGCCATATTTGTATACCATGATGGTTGCAAATGTAAAGTTTTCATAGACATTAACTACATTGTACACTAAATTCTTCTTCCCCCAAATAATCCAATAAGCAACAAATAATAACTTCATAGACATATTCCATTTTCCACAAAAATCCATTACAATGATTAAGTCAATCAAAGAGACAAACAAGTTTTCTTCTCAGTATTCCATCTCATGACTTATTATTTCTTCACAATTACAATTGTCTCCTCTTTCTATATATACATGCATAGCAAACTTCTATTTTCAACCCCAAAACTTCTCAAAGTAAATATACAACTACCTTCATTTAGAAAATTTTGATAAATTCGATGGCAACATTGCAGAGATCGAAAGTTTTTAGAAGGCAAGGCTCATCCGGGTCGGTTTGGGATGGGAGAACAGAATCAGAGGAAGATAAGATTGAACAGAGAGAACTAAGACATAGCCAAAGTGGTTCGAATATTACGAGTATGGAATGTAGCAACTTGTCGAAATCTTTACATAGGAGTTTGTCAACTCCTTCAACTAATTGTCACCAACCTTATTGTGAACCTTCTGCTTTGGCTAACAAGCCTTCAGAAATCCCCAAGTCTAAATTTGGAAAAAGAAATATGATTTTAGGCATGCTAAATGGAAATGTTTAAGTGGTGTTTTTGATAATGTAACATTATTCTACTCGTGCCGGAATCTCATGGATTTTAGCAATACTATTATCATTTCTTTGTTCGAATTTCCTCGAATATTATTCAAGTTTACTCAAATGTTTTTTATAATGTGATATTCTACACGTTTGTTTAGTTTAATGGAAAACAAGACATTAGCTATCAATGACATATAAATAATCAATTCAGTTAAATTGTTTGGAGGCATGGAGTAATATTGTGTTTTGCCTCATCAAAATCTAAGTTACTATGTGTCTTAAGTCGACTAACAAGTCTTTAGGAATCCCTAGTTCTAAATCTAATAGGCATGTTAAATGGAAAAGTTTAAGTAATGTTTATTAATGTCTAATGCTGTATAGCGGATTTTAGCTATTTATTTTTAGATTAATTGTTTTAAGAGGGAGACGATGTATTCTACAGAGATTCAAAACTGCAATTCAAATCGATTGCAAAAATAAAACAAAAGCATATCGCAATTCTAAATTAATATCACAAAAACCTGATCGAAATTGAAAACATATAACTGCAAAGAGAAAACCGTAATATAAAAAAAACGCAAAATCGACAAACTTGAAGTTGAAATCTAGAGAAGAGAATTGTCACAGAGATAATTATTGGAGAGAAGTTTATTCAGAAAGCGTGTTAATGAGAAGAAATGGTAGTTATTATAGAATGTATTCTCTGTTAATCAAATCTTTAAAATGGTTATACAATTCAAACAGGAAATTGGGAGTAAATATGTAAATACATTTCTTTCTGTGTACAATTTTAACAAATTCCCTAGTTTGAACTTGATCATCAACGATGATTTACTTTGATTAATCAAGGTGGTATTTTTAATGTACTAGCAAACTAGTATTTACATCTGAAAATATCTTTAGAATCATAAGACTTAGTTGCTTGTGTTTTATTTAGTATAGTTAGAAATTGGTTGACTTTGTGTGTAATATCCATCTGAGATTTTGGCCATTGTCCCAAAACACATATGACATACTTTTTGAGTCACATTTCATCCAGCAAAATAAAATCGCTTATCTTTGAAAAATTTAATGAGTGTGGGGTTGTGATTTCAAATTCCACAATCAACAAATTTGAGAAAATCACACGTAATTTTTTTTAAAACATCGCATATATATTCAGCAATTATATTCACTAAAATCCATACTAAAAAATGGAAAATACAAGAATTAAAAACTAAGAGAAAATTATAGCTTTATGTTTGTTATGATTTGTTTCAATTGATTGTCATTATTAATCTGTTTTTAAAATCCTTCAATGTGTATTAAATATTGAATTTGTTAGAAAATAAATAATCTAATTCACATGTTAGACATGGACTAAAAGGGAACTCGGCTACATAACTAAACAAATTATTATTTTTAATACGCTTAATGCTTTTGCGTTAACTGAATTTGTCCACAATGTGTTCTTCCCACATTGAACATTTAAACATGTCAAATATCCCTTGAACTTGTTTAAGATGCATTAATTTGTTCCCCTCAATGCCACGTATCAACTTCTGGTCGGAGAAAAAAATAATTAAAAAATGACATCTTTGCAAACCAATCATAAATTGACACGTGGCGATGAAGGGTTAAAGTGACGCGTTTTAAATAAGCACATAGAATTATCAATCACATTAGAAAGTTTAGAGTAACAACAATTTATTTTGAATAGATTCAAAAAGATGTAAATGCATTAAAACTTTCTAACATAGCCTCGAGAAATACCATCCATGCTGGCTGCATGTAAAATCTTCGTAGATTTTAATTACACTGAATAAAAAAAGTACACTAAATTCTGTCAAGATCTGGGAGTTATCGATCCAGGGGAACAATGAGCACACGAGTGAATGATATACTTCATGGGCTTGACACCATTTCTAACCCAAAACTCTAAAGTGATGGGTTAATGGATCATTCTCAATTATATATCATTCACTTAACTTATTAACTTTTCACGTGGGATGCTCAACTCATACTTACCCCAACAAATTCTTCCGATAAGCAGCAAATAATAATTTCATAGACATGTTCCATTTTCCATAAAAAATTCCATAGAATTATTGATTCAACCAAAAAGACAAATAAGTTTTCTTCTAGGTATTCCATCTCATGACTTATTATTTCTTCAAAATTACATTATTTTGTCTCCTCCTGTCTCTCTATATATTGCATGCACAACAAACACCTATTTTCAATCCCAAACTTGTCAGAGTTGAACATAGAGAACTAAGACATAGCCAAAGTGGTTCGTATATTACTAGTATGGATTGTACCAATTCATCACTTTCTTTACATAAGAGCTTGTCTACTCCTTCTGCTAATTGTCATCCACCTTATTGTGAACCTTCTGCTAACATGCCTTTAGGAATCCCCAAGTCTAAATCTGGAAAAAGATACCAATTGGATATAGTCTGAGTGGTACATTCACAAATTAGGTGGGGTGATCAGGGTTCGAATCCTGACATCTACAATTGCTTTAAAAAAATCTGGAAAAAGATACATGATTTTAAACATGCTAAATGGAAATGTTTTAGTGGTGTTCCCGATAATGTAATTTTCATGGATTTCAGCAATATTATTTTCTTTGTTCTACCTACTTAGATATTCTTCAAGTTCACTCAAAATGTCTTTTTACAAGGCCTAATGCATCAGGAGTTGCATCGAGTTGCCCCTAAAAATTTATTGTCTCTAAACTTTGGAAATGGCTTCGTAGCTCCTGCATCATTCAACAAGGGGACCGAATAGCTCTCTGAACGACACATGTCAACTTCTGATTAGTTTGACTTTTCAAAGATGTCATTATTCTGATTCTCCATCTCTCTAAATTAAAGCTGACACATGACATTCAAGGAACAAAGTAATGTACTTTTAAAAGTTGAGGTAGCTAAAAACACACTTTGAAAGTTCACGGGTCATCAAATATTTAGAAATAAATTGAATCATATCTTGATATATTAAACATTTTTATAATGTAATGTTTAACCGAAACTGACATAAACATCGCGTTAATTGATAAAACCAAGAATAAGAAGTGTGTTTAGTTTAATTGCAAACTAGACGTTAGTTACGCAATGCCACATATATCAACAATTCATTTAATCTATGCCAAATGTATCAACACTCCCCGTAAAGTTGGTTCAGAAAAACGGATGCCACCCTCAACTTTCAAAATGATCAGTTACCTCCCTCAACTTGGTAAAAATGACTAGTTTCCCCCCTTAACTTGGCTTATGCACCAGTTTTCCCCTCAATGTCACGTGTCAACTTCTGGTCGAAGAAATAAAAATCTGAAAAATGACATATTTGAAAAGTTAAACCAACTAGATTCTATTGAAGGAGTGCTAATTGGTGTATTTTTACCAAGTTAAGGGGGTAATTGATCATTTTGAAAGTTGAAGGTGACATCTGATTTTCAAAAACAATTTTAATGGGTGATGATGTATTAAGGGGTGTTTCTCTAAACTTAAAAGTTAGTCAAACTTGCTTAAAAGTAGAATTTTAAATTAAAAGTTAGTTAGTTTAGTGTTTCTCTAAACTTTTTTTAACTTAAAAAATGTACTTTTAAGTAAAAAGTAAGAAGTAGCTAATACTTACTTTTAAAAAGTGATTTTTTTTCAAATTTACTTTTTGACAAAATAAATTACAATATTGCCCCTATATTATATTCAAAACCAAATACCCTTTTATAAAATATATACTTTATAGTCTTTTCAAGATTCAATAACTTAAAAGTGACTTAAAATTCAATTTTGAAAAACACTTTTAATGATGTAAAAATCATTTTACAGAAATACTTAACTACTTATTTTTAAACTTCTTAAAAGTTAAAAAAACACTTTTAAATTATAAATCACAAGTTATAAATTTGGAGAAAAACCCCCGAATTGTTTGAAGTATACGGAGGCACGGAGTAATAACGTGGTTTCCTCGTTGAAATCATAAAAACTAAAAAATGGGTTGCGGGGAAAGGAATTTTCCGCTATATACAGTACGGCAACATGGACTTTCCATTATATACTGTTCCCGCTTCCATATCAACCGTCAGATCAATCAAAATCCAACGGATGAAATTACTCCACGATCTCATCCCCGTGTCCTTTGATTTGCATCATTGATCATGGCTCACATTCGTCCACGATCACCCTCTCTATACTGTCAGTTTAAACTAGAATCCAACGGATGAAATTCAGTTTGTATAGTTCCCTCTGCTGCATGAAAGAATTAATATCCCGCTCGTTCTCTCTCTCCAATTTCAACACAAACGAATTATTTTTGTGTAACGTTGAAGAAGAATGCAAGACTAAGCCACCAGTTCACTTGCTGCAAATTCTCTGCCTTCTAGTAGTGAGCGATCTTCCAGCTCTGCTCTTCAATTCGAACGCAAACAAGGTCTGATCTCTCTCTATGTTTCTCAATTTTGCAAAATCCGAGATGATTTTGATTAGGTTTAAGCAATTTGTTGAACTTATCAGTTATGATTTCCTTCGTGATTGAATCGATAGTTTTGATATTTTTATTCAGTGTTTGTAGAATGCCTGATTTTGTATGTTGAGTGCACTTTAATGGCGTAATCTGTAACTTGTTTTCTCTTTTGTTCACGATGTATTTTGCAAAATGCCAAAATCTGAGATGTTGTGGATTAGGTTTAGCAATCTGTTGATGTCGGTTTCAATTATTCAATTCCGAAGGAAATTGAATCAATAGTTTAAATATTTTTGTCTAGTGTTTGCAGGATGATAGATTTTGGTAATTGAGTGCAGTATAACGGCGTCAACTGCAATTCGTTGATCGTATCCTCAAATTATGAATTTCTCATGGAGAGTTATGATCTTCACTATGATTGGCGTTGTTTTGAGTTTTGATTTTGTTTGGAAATTGTTGATGCAATCTCAGGGATGGAAAGTGACGAGGAGATTAGGAGAGTGCCGGAATTTGGCGGCGAACCTACTGGTACTCCGGTCTCCGTTCTGGACAGGCCTCGGGCTACCGGGGAAGGGCAGAGCCAGAGAAAAAGAGGGAAAAACTCGGCTGACAAAGAAAACAAGCGATTAAAGAGGTAATTGAGATGCTTAATCATTTAATATATCCACAAAACCAATTTCATACGGGGGTGATGAGGAAAATATTTGAAGTTTAGGTTGTTGAGAAACAGAGTTTCAGCTCAAGAAGCAAGGGAAAGGAAGAAGGTATACTTGAGAGAATTGGAAACAAGAGTTTTAGACTTGGAGAAGAATAACTCTGAACTTGAAGAGAGGCTTTCTACATTGCAAAATGAGAATCATATGCTTAGACAGGTAAGTCCTAAGCTAATGATTATGAACTCAAGTTGTAGTATAGAAGAAATTTCTTAATTGACCTTAAATTTATCTACACATTTCACATAATAATGATTACCTAGAAGATTTAGATCCCCACATATACATTTCGCAAATGATAGGTCAGACATCTTGTCCCTTTTTATTCTTACCAAAATAAATAAATATAGCTGGGTTGAGCCCACATGTGACATGACCCTCTTGACAACAGCTTCTTAAATTGATATTTTGTTTGTTATGATATGATTATTGTTAAGGCATAAATGAGGTAAATGGACCCAAATCTACCCGGCGCGAATAAATAAGCAGCCAATTGGTTGTGCTGTTGCATATACTAAGCATGGTTTTTTCACTTTTCAGCAAAGTAGTCAAAGGCGCGCCTATGCTCTCGGGCGAGCCTTTGCAACTTTAGGGGTTGTAGGCTAATTTTTGCACCTAGAGTGCCTCAAGGCGCGCCTAGGTGGCCAAAAAGCTCAAGGCGCGGCCTTGCGCCTCAGCGCCTTGACTACTATGCTTTTCAGTATGCAGAACCGGAATAAGTTTCTAGATTCGCTATCTGTCAAATATGCTAGAAAAACTATACAGCAATTTTGACAAGTTAAGCTAGTAAAAGTAAAAATGTAGGTTTACCATTGCATTAATTCATGAATAACGTAGCTAGGCACTTGGCAGTGAGTGTTTACACACAATGTGCATGTTACTTAATGCGTAATTGATTGTTATGCAAAATCGCAAACTTTGTCGCAGATATTGAAGAATACAACAGCAAGTAAGAGAGGAGGCATCGGTAACACAATTGGAGACTATATGATATAATACATAAAAATAGAAGTGTTCCTGAATAAGTTATGGTGGATGTGCATTTTTCGGATCGGCTAATAACATGCCTATAGGACCTCAAGAGTCGAGCTTTTATCGTCATATAGCATGTAGCTGAGTTTCAAGTGGCAAAACACACCGCAATTAAGATGATTTATATTTACTAACTTGTTTTAATGTATATTGCTTAGGCTAATAAATGGAAGAGCTTGGATTAACGGTCAATGCATAGCTAGTGGCTACAGCTTTTGTAAACATAATAAAATTATTGAGGCCATAGGTGTCACCAAATGAGAAAATCTTGGTTAGTTACCAGGACCTTGTAATATACTTTTATAGTCCATCCACAAATTTTGTTGTGGTTTGGGTTGGGTAATCCTTAATTAATTTTTTAAGTCGAATCTCGTTTCACATCATTAATCTAATCTTTTGATATATGTTTACAATTATTTTAAAATTTAAATTTCTTTTTCAATATTTCTAAGTTCGTAATGTAAAATTTGTGAACAAAATTTTTATATAACTCACCAAGTCAGTCAAACTAGATTTTTTTAGGTTTAGTACTAAATGCAAACTCATTGTAAACATTGATAATGTTATTGCGATTTTGAGCTTAGTCGGACTAGATCTATAATCTAATTTAATTATTTTAATTCATCCCGTAAAAATCAAGACCAGACTATAATCCAATTTATTATTCATCCCATAACACTCAAGTAACAATACCAATTTACTTATAAACCGGAACGGTTCTAGTGACCTTTAATTCATACAGTTATTTTTCATGGGTTATACTTAAACATCTAATTAATTCATGTTGGCCCAAACGCAAAGTCATTGGTTTAACAGTAAAAAAATCTGCTCTCCCCAAAATGATGTCCCTTCCATGTCTCCCATTCATTATTTGACATGTGTAATTATTAATTTATTTTTTTATTGTTTACATTTTCTCTTTCCTATTTTTTATTTTCTCTCATGGAAATGAATCACGTATCAAATAATGAATAGAAAGACATAGAAGGAGACACCATTTTGGGGATAACAGATTTTTTTCCTATTTAACAGTGAAATACAAGTGAATACCATGTTTGAGTAAAATATTTTTCCTTTTACAATGATGGAATAATATTTTTATTTTACTCATTTATTAAATTTTGATTTTTGATTTAACTGACTTTTCACATTCCTTATTAGAAATGCATCTTCTTCTTCTTCTTCTTCTTCTTCCTTGTCTGTTCTTTTTCGATTTTACTCTCTCTGTCTCTCTTCTTCATCTTCATACTCATGCTCTCTCTCTTCGAATCACGATTTGTGACGTTTTCATCTGATTCCGTTTCATCGGTTCGATCGCTATTTTTCATCTAATTTTGATTTCATCGAGTTTGTTCTTATTGCGTGAGTTTTAATTTGTTATTTTCTGATTCTTTTACATCTTTTTTCTTTTTTTCTGGATTTTGGATCGTGATGTTAGTTTTTCGATTTAGATCACGATTGAGTTTTCCGATTTGGATCGCTATTAAGTTTTCTGATTTGGATCACGATTTGAGTTTCAAATTTGAAATTGCTATTGAGTTTCTTGTTTTGGACCGCAATTGAGTTTGTTTTTCGTTTTTCTTCTTTTTTTCCAGATTGCATTTTGTGTTTTTTTACCTTGTTTCTCTTTTCTGGCAATTTTAGTTGTGTTTAGATCTCTTTCTTCTGTGCTTTTGCGTTTGCTGTGAATTTTTCACTTTTCAATGGAGGAGATTTATTATTTTGGAACATTTTATGAAGTTTGAACTCATGATTTTCAAGTTTTGTGGTTTGATTTTTAACAAATCTGCAAGTTTTTTTGTACGAATGATATTACAGATTTTTCAAATCATTTGATATGAAATATAATAAAATCCATTTCAGATTTCAAATTCAATTGCAGTCGCAAATTAAGTCATATACCTGGTATAATGAGTATTGTACCTGGTATAATGACCACTATAACAATTCAAAGAATATTCAAATAATTGAAGATGAAGAAAGTATTAAGATCTAAATTCAGATTTCGCATTTGAATAGTATATGATCATTATAACGAATAATATTAAAGAATATTGAATCAATTGGATTTAAAGAAGGTATCAATATCAAGTTTCATATTTCACATTAGAATCCAGTTTTCAGATCATGTTATTATATCTGGTTTAATACAACCTAATATTATAAAAAATAATTGAAGATAAAAAAGTAATAAGATCAAGTTTCAAATATCGAATTTGAATAATATTATAGCCATTATACCAGGTACGGTATAATTGTTAACATAACAAACAATATTAGAGAAATATTCAAATCATTGAAGATAATGAAGATTTTAGGATCTAGTTTGAAATTTCATATTCGAACAATGTAATAGACATTGTACCTGGTATAATGATTGTTATACCAGGTATAATGTCTGTTATACCTGGTAGAATAACTATTATACTCGAAATTGGTGATTATTCTTATGTTCACGTATTTTGAAAAATCAAAACTTAAATTCACGTTTTTTGAAAAATCAAAACTTAAAATGTGAGATTTGTGAAATTATACCATGACATGCCCTAAAATTATTTTGATTTTTTCTGGTATTCTCATAAAAATCCCAATATAAAAAGCATGAATATAATAACTTTTTAACAAGAAATCAAAAACAAAAATTTTATTTTACATAAAATCATACATGTGGTTTTATAAATAAAATTAGTTTTTCATTTGATTGTGTTTTTTTTTTTTTTTTTTATCCTTTCAAGTCAGCAACTTTGGCTGAGATTCATTTAATAATTCACCCCCATTTACAACAATTTTCCAAAATAAAAACCGGAAGTTAACATATGATTCAGATCGACCCTTGTTAAATGGTCTATTTCCAGTTTCATACCCAACTCACCGCCCGTTCCTCTCTTTCCTTCCTCTCCCTCTGTCCGACATAGCTCCACCTTTAGCAGAGGGAGCATCATTTAAATCCCATCGCAATTCTTTAAGTTAAGGTTTTAGCTCATAATTTCTTACTATTTCATCCTCCCTTGATTTTCTTTTCCCATTTGATTCATTATTCATTTGTTTGATCACGTTCTCTATTATCAGGTTAGCTTCTGAATTTCTCCATATGCGTTAACTCCTTTCTGTTTATTAAGTTGCTTTCAGCTTTCGTGTTTAGTGTTACTCAATATTTATGTTTGGTTCCAGTTGCATTCGATGTTTTTTCCGGTTGACGATTTTTTTGTCGGTTAAGTTGTTTGAATGCCTCAGGTTTTAATGCATTAGATCTCTGTTCAAATAAATAATTGTGATTCCGCCTTTGGGTTTGTTTGTCTAATTGTAATCTGTGATTTTTCAATTCATTAATTATTTCTTGTTGATGAAAGTTTTGGTCTATAATCGCAGGAGTTTTGATATGGGTGCTGGATCCTGTCATTTTCTTCCTGGTTGTGCTTAAGATATGGCGTGGTTTAGTGGGAAGGTATCCCTAGGGAACTTCCCGGATATTGCTGGGGCAGTCAATAAGCTCAGTGAGAGCGTTAAGAATATCGAGAAGAACTTCGATACTGCACTTGGGTTGGAGGAGAAGTCTGAGTCTAGCAGTGAAGGTACGTACTGTCTATTTTTTGTTTGTAGTTTCTTAGCTGTAAATAAAAAGATTTATAATAGGGGTGCCTCATTCCACCTACATCGTGTAGTCTAGGAAATACTGTTTCAGCTGAAAGCTGTGGTTATTGGTATGGAGGAATGATTTGATTATTCAGTATTTGAGTTTTGATTGCACCTGTAAAGTAGCCATAATAAATTGTCAGTCTATGTTAGTATTTATTGGTTCTGAAGATCCACATGAGCCTATGGTATGTGATGGATATAGACAAGTTTAGTTAAAAAAAACATGATCTGAATGTATAAATTGAAGCTTACCAATTTGTGAGTTAGAGACTAATTTCATAATCGGCCCCTTACTTGTCTGCTAGCTTCAGGACTATGGCCTGTTATGTCCTTTACTGGACCAAAAACTGAAGATGGTAATGTTAAATCTTTGGCAAAAACCGGCTCACCTCTGAAATTATCTACTGTTGAGGAAAATGAGCCAGAAAGGCCAGCCGATATACAACCTGCTATTGAACAGGAAACTCAAATGGTCGAAAATGAATGTGAAGATGAGAAACCAGAGACTGCAAGAGAAAAAGCTGATTTTATATTAGACCCAGTCAGTCGTGAGCCTAGATCACAATCACTACCCATTCAGCCTCCAACATCAGCAAATCATGATGTTCAGGTGTTGGAGTCTGTTGACAGTTTCCAAGACAAAGAAATGCCAGAAGCAAGATCTGCCGAAGATGTAGAATCAGAGGAGTCCAACTCAGCAACTTTTGAAGTTGGTGATGCTGGTGGTGCTAAGGATGTCACTGCCATGCACGATGAATCTGAGAGTGTGGCTGATAGGCAAGAGAACACAGATGATGAACAGAAAAGTCAAACAGAAGAAATAGTCAAAGAAGTTTCTCCTACTAAGGGCGCTGAAGGCATAAGTGACACACAGTATGGAGCTACAATTGATCCATCTTCCTTTCCAATCAGCATGGAAGAATCAGAGCCTTCTAGTGAAGTTTCTTTGCCCGCTGCACTTTTTGCAGAAGAGGCTTCACAGATGGCTCCTGAATTGGTTTCTAGTGGAAATGAGGTGATCGTCAAGACAGTTGAATTGGAGCGGCAAGAGAATGAAGCTGAAATTGATTCTAAAGAGCAACGGATGAGCCCAGCATCAAGTGCATCTGATTCTATGGTATCTGTTGTTGAATTAGAAAAGGTGAGAGCAGAGATGAAAATGATGGAAGCTGCGCTACAAGGTGCTGCGAGACAAGCCCAGGTATTTCATGAAATTCACGGAGCATAGAAAATGTTATTTAGTGAAAGATTGAGGCTTTACTTGACTGCAGATGTACTGTCAGGGGCTTAATCTCCTCGTGCTTTCTTATTTGTGTAGTGTGTCTTGTTGAAATTTTGTCAGTGTTCCATCCATTCTCATTCTTAATAGGCACTTCATATTAAATCTTATAATTTTTTCCAGGCGAAGGCTGATGAGATTGCAAAGATGATGAATGAAAATGAGCGCCTGAAATCTGTGGTAGATGATTTGAAGGTCATTTTGAATCTTACTATTTCTGTTATTCCTTTCTTTTGCTTTTATTGGTTTGATACTTACGGACATTTATATATATAGTTTATATTTATAAGTTTTTTATAAAAAAATTGTGATTATTATTCATGAAAGCTGCATTTCCCCTCTAAACTGTGCTATTTTTTGTGTTTACACTTAATATATGATTTTTATCTTGGAGTTTTGGTCGTTATTTATTATATATTTTTATTACAACATCAGTTCTTAGCTTGGAAACATGTAATTCCATATATGTTATGAATTCATCATTCTCCTCGAAGTATAATCTTAGCATAATGGGTGACAAAACTGATATTCTAATCAGCATTTGTTGGGATGATTATTTATGGCTGATTTTTTTTGTATTCATTTATGTTCTGACAGCATCATTTCTTACTCTCTTGTCCAAAGCTTATTGGCATTTTTTTGTCTGGGACTCTTTGCTGAATATCTTATCTTACTTGGAAAATTTATGGAACAGAGAAAATCCAATGATGCCGAAATTGAGTCTTTAAGAGAAGAATACCACCAGAGGGTTGCAACTCTTGAAAGGAAGGTATGGTTTTTTTCTATGGATCCCCTGACATGTATTCTATTTTCTTAATGAAACAACAGTTCAATGTTATATTTTAAATCCCTGAACATGTACCCTTTTTTAGGTTCTGAATATACCTAGATGAGCAGTTAACATTTATACACACACACACACACATTTGTGTGTGTGTGTGTATTCAGAATAAATGAATTTTTCATGCTTGCGTCGATAAATGCTTCACTCTTCATATGGGATTTATCTCCTTTCCTATGGCTCTTTGTCAGCTGACTCAGCTCCCATTCATATGTCCTTGATTTTTTTTACTTCCGAGGCACAAGAGTAATTATTCTGTTTGATTTTTTTGTATAATGAACTTAAGAGTTATATTGGGAAGTCTGGAGAGAAAACATTTCGTTTAGACTATTGGTAAATTCTGTAAGTTTCTTATTCTAAGAGGCATATTCTGCAGTTTGGTTGGTTCGTATATCAAATTGAGTTGTTAGAATGTAGAACTTAAAGTCAAATTGTCTTGTGGTATGACTTCTACATGTAACTAAGGGGAATTCTTGCCTAATTGCAACTTTGTAAGTTTGGTTACAGGTTTATGCTCTTACAAAAGAAAGGGATACTCTCCGGAGAGAGCAGAATAGAAAAAGTGATGCAGCTGCTCTTCTGAAGGAAAAAGATGAAATAATCAGTCAGGTTATGGCTGAAGGTATAGATGCAAATTGTTGATATCTGTTGCAGAGTTGCAGTGTTTTATTTTCTATAGAAGATGCTTTCATTAATTATTCATCTTAATGCCATTTTAATCTAAGCTGATGATAACTGACCCGGAAAAGCTATATTGCTCTTGTTCTTCACAAGCTTGGCATTTGAATTTATTTGTTTGTTGGTTTAGGTGAAGAGCTTTCAAAAAAGCAGGCTGCTCAAGAATCTACTATTCGGAAATTGAGAGCTCAGGTGCTGTACTTGTTTAATGGTAGTTTGGATTTTGGACTATCATATTTTGTAGCATTGCATCTTCCTGTCTAATCTAGGGAATGTTTTCCTGATTTACACGCTTTTTGTGAAAGAACAGATTAGAGAGCTTGAAGAAGAAAAGAAAGGCTTGACAAGTAAACTTCAGGTAATTATGTTCAAATTTGGAACTTTTCGCCTATTCTTGTTACATTAAGCTTTTCCTGTAATAAGCTATCCATATGTTTTGAGAAATTTATATACATGGTTGGCTTTTGAAAGGTGGATATTTACTCAGTTTATGAAGGTTGGTTAAGGTTGTGATCATATCTGTTTTCTGCTAGACTTCACTTCTATTGTTGTATTTGATATAATTTGTAATATGTTCTCCATAATGCTTCATATCTTCCGATGTTCATTAGTTCATTAATTTGAATCTGTATCAATAACAGCAACAACTTCATAAGTTTTCCCTGATCTCTTTTAGGTGGAAGAGAATAAAGTAGAGAGTATCAAGAAGGATAAGACAGCTACAGAGAAATTGCTGCAAGAGACAATAGAGAAGCACCAAGCTGAACTTGCGGCACAAAAAGAATATTACACAAATGCTTTGAGTGCAGCCAAAGAGGCAGAGGCACAAGCGGAGGCACGTGCTAATGATGAAGCCAGAACAGAATTAGAGAGTCGTCTAAGAGTGGCTGAGGAGCGTGAGAGTATGCTAGTTCAGACCCTTGAAGAATTGAGACAAACTTTGACTAGAACAGAGCAACAGGTATTTGCTTAGTTTATTGAGACTGTTAATCAGACCTAAATGATCTGCTATTAATAATTATGTATTTTTCTCTCAATGGGATTATAGGCTGTTTTTAGAGAAGACATGCTTCACAGGGACATTGAAGATCTCCAAAAACGTTATCAAGTGGGTAAAACTTACTGCAATTTTATTTTAACATTTGATATAGCTATTGTTTATTTTAGTAGTTAGGTGGTCTTTCTTATTCTTTCCAGGCAAGTGAGCGCCGGTGTGAGGAGTTGGTCACTCAAGTTCCTGAATCTACTAGGCCTCTATTACGACAAATAGAATCTATGCAGGTTGATTTTTTGTTTCATTGTTCTTTACAGTTCATGTAATAATCTTTACATTCTCGATTGACGGATGCTTGGTTGGTTCTTTTCCATGTTATTTATCCTGCCAATTGATTAATAGGAAACAATGTCAAGAAGGGCTGAAGCTTGGTCTGCTGTAGAGAGATCTTTGAATTCTCGACTTCAGGTTCTAAACTTATCTCTGGTTGTGACATAATGCATGTAGAACTTTCTTGTATTGATTATTCCTGCTTTAACAGGAGGCAGAGACCAAATCCGCGGCTGCTGAAGAAAGAGAGAGATCTGTGAATGAACGCTTGTCACAAACCTTGTCCCGAATTAATGTTCTTGAAGCACAGGTTCTTATTTGATGCATAACCTTTTTACTATGGCAGTTCCAGTTGATAGATTAGAATAATAGATAGAATATAAACAAGAAATTGATGAAATACTAGTTTATTTAGTACTAAATAGAACAAGGGTAAAGAATAAATGGACTGAGCCAAAACCCCAATTCCTCAGGAATTTACACTAACTAACTAAGCAGATCCATTTCTCCACAGAAAATACTAAATAGAATTCCTATATCACCTCTTTAGTCCCTATTTTTATGTTCCCTATCAGAGTCATTAATTATTAACGAATTTATTGCTATTGCAGATTTCATGTCTTAGAGCAGAACAGACACAATTAACTAGGTCCCTCGAAAAGGAGAGACAGAGAGCAGCTGAAAATAGGCAGGAATACCTTGCAGCTAAGGAGGAAGCTGACACCCAAGAAGGCCGTGCAAACCAGCTTGAGGAAGAAATTAAAGAACTCAGGCGTAAACACAAACAAGAGTTGCAAGATGCATTGTTGCACAGGGAGCTCCTACAGCAGGTTTTTCTTCTATTTTTGAATTTATTTTTTTAGCTTTTGCATAGATGCTGCTGCTATGTTCACACCTACTTACTTTTTTTGTAAGTTGGCTTTGCTAATAATTATGATAGAGCTTAGATTTAGTCAAACATTCTTTGAAGAAATAGACCGGTGAAAAGGGATGCTTATGGTGATGATTAAGGCTCATTTATGTTTACAGGAAATATTCTTTTTTTCTTCTGAAAATTATTCTTTGTTTTGTAATATTTGGAATGTACAAGGAAAACAGATTCATGGTCAAAGGAAAATTTTCAAAAAATAAGGGAAATAGCATTTCTGTTTGATGAAGTTATTTTCCAGCCATTAATTAAAGGGAGAAAATAAATGTGAAGAACAAGAAGCTATATTTTTAATATTTTTCTTAACTTACTTCCTCTATAACAACCAGACCATGGAGTCTGTTTTGTTTTCCAAGAAAGGATTTTCCTAAGAAAATATTTTTTCACAAAACAAGCCAAGCCTGAAGTTACCTTGACTTTTTCATTATTGAAAGGGCCTTGAATTCTATGGGTCCATAATTAAAGGCTTTGCCATAATAAATTGGGTAGTTTTGTAGAGACTATACAGGATAATGTCTTCAACTGGAAAGGGAAGTTCTGTCTGTATCATATGGTATAGGCTATATAGTATTTCACTTTCATACAGGATGTATGAAGCTTCTATTAAATATTACAGGAAATTGAAAAGGAAAAAGCTGCTCGGTTGGATTTGGAAAGGACAGCTCGCGCTCAGGCTACTGTATCTAATCAGCCCACACCAAGGAGCAGTTCTGGTTTTGAGAATGGTAATAATTCCTTGCAACATGAGCCATTATCTGTTCCCTTGACCATATGTGTGCTATGATATTTTTCAGGAGTCTTGACCAGGAAGATCTCAAGTGCTAGCAGCCTAGCCAGCATGGAGGAGAGCTATTTTCTGGAAGCATCTTTGGGCGCTTCTGATAATTCTTCTGAAAGGAGAAATCCTGGAGAGGCTTTTATCAGTCCATACTACATGAAGAGTATGACACCTAGTGCTTTTGAATCTGCCCTTCGTCAGAAAGAGGGTGAACTTGCATCATACATGTCTCGCTTGGTATGAAATGTTCTTCTTTCTCTGTCCATTAAGTAAAATATAACACATTTGTTTACTTATACATAACTTTTAATTATAAACTATTTCAATGGTTTTATAGTGATAGTTTCTAATTCTATATTGTTTTGCATAGCATGATCTATCATTTACATGTTTACATGAATTAGGCATCCATGGAATCAATTCGTGACTCTCTGGCTGAGGAGCTTGTCAAAATGACAGAAGAGGCAAGTTTCCCGAGGAAGTTTAATTCGGAGGCCACATGTATAAATTTTCTTATCTTGTTTTTGTTTTCTGCAGTGTGAAAAGTTGCGGATGGAGTGTTCCTATCTGCCTGGTGTTCGAGCAGAGCTAGAAGCACTGAGGCGGAGACACGCTGCTGCGCTGGAGTTGATGGGTGAACGTGATGAAGAGGTATGAAAGATTCTTCAGTTGTGAATTTTCTGCTTTTATCTTAGCCTACAGGCTATAGTTTGAGGTTATTTAGCTTTAGACTAAGGTGTTTGTGAAGTTGCTGATGTTCTTACCCCTATTATGTGCTTAAAATATGCTGAACTTGTGTCATCATTGAAACTTGAAAGTTGCCTAAAAGTTGAAATTAGTTTTGTGCATTATAGTCATGTAAACACAATGTTCTTTTTCCTTCTTCACCCACAAACATCATTGTAGTTTTAAGCTTTATATAAGGTCTCCTTCATACCAATAGATGAATCATCCTTTTTTTCTTGTTGTGTATACCAATCTGTCGAGAGTTTCAGTTCTAGGAGGTTGTGCACTTCTTTATTAGATTGCTTTATATCTTCTTTTTCTTTTTTCTTTTTTCAAATTTATTTTCCCAGAAGTTTTCTCCAGCCAAATGGAGTTTCTGAAATATTAGAAAATAAAATAACTTAAGTTATAACTTGCTTCATTTGTACACGTGAGCCAGGAGTGAAGAAGTAATGCATAAAATGAAATATCCTCTATGTGATTGAGCAGTAGCTCTATGACTTATGTGTAGTGCTCTGTTTTGCCTGAGTAATATATGTACACACACACACACACATATATATGGCAAATATTCTTGAGAAAATCTTGGGATTTATTGGCAACTGTTCCGTATCAGTTGATTATTGTGTGAAGGCATGTCATCATCTAATTCTTTTTGTCTGTTATTTTCGTTTTCTTCTTGTTAATTGGAAAAATATGGTAATATGTTATATACTAATGCATAGTAGTCAAAGGCGCGCCTAGGCTCTCGGGCGAGCCTTTGCGCCTTTAGGGGTTTTAGGCTAATTTTGGCGCCTAGAACGCCTCAAGGTGCGCCTAGGCGGCCAAAAAGCTCAAGGCGCGGCCTTGCGCCTTGAGTGCGCCTCAGCGCCTTGACTACTATGTACTAATGTACATAATATTAGCAATTATATCCTAACTAGGAAAGTTATTCAATTATAGTTGGAGGAACTGCATGCTGATATTGTAGACTTGAAAGAAATGTACAGGGAGCAAGTCAACTTGCTTGTGAATAAGGTATCGTACGTTCTTAATTTTCTTTGATACCCATTAATCCTTTTCTAAAAAGCTTTTGATTTATGACTGATTTATGTATTCATCGTAGCTGATTTGTGTCTCTGCGTTTGCAGATCCAAAGAATGAGCAACGCCTGATAACTTGATAGGAATACTTATCAACTTGTTATGAAATTGATAGTCAGAGTTTATAGTGAGGTATCAAGAGCTTTTCCCCCTTCTGGAGTTCACTTTTTCTGATATACTGGTTGTTTAAGTACCCGCCACACTTTTCTTATTAATCATTTTCTATGATTTTTTTATATAAAAAGATAATATGTGATGAAATTTAGCCGAATGTGTTGTACAGAAGAAGACTCGATCACAGTTAATGTTTAGTATTATTTTTGACGGCTTGATTCTAAGCTCAAGCTTGAATATTTGTTCGTATTTCAAACAAGAAAATATTGTGCCATCCGTCTTTTTGTATTTTGTACATGGTTTAAATTGTTTTATTCTTTATCATCTTATGAGTACAGCTGTAAAGTTTGTGTCAATTCAAACTATTCTTTGATATGTGACTGGGTTATTTTTGTAAGCTTGATGGATAAATGGTCCTACTGTTGTTAGTTGTGTTATTAGCTAATTTGATGACAATAAGTGTCACCCTTCTAATAGTCATCTGGGCGTTAATGTTATAGCCATTATGTGAAACCTTGAACCTTTTTTCAATATAAAATGAATTGAATGAGTTGTTAAAAACAGATAAAAGTTAGCTTATCAACGGCTAAAAAGTTCTCTATTTGTTACTTTACTTTTCTAAAAAATATATTTTGAAATGTAATTTTAGAAGTATAAAATATAATTTTAAAAAATATACTTTTAAAAGGGTAAATTTCGAAAACATGCATGTGATTTCATTCATTTAAAAACATGCATTGTGTAATTTTTCTAAAAAGCATGTTTTGTGGATTGTAACTGTTAGTAAAAATATTTCGATTTTTAATTACATCATAAAAAGAAAAAATATCTTATCAATTTTGAATTAATTATTTGAAGCTAGTCAATAAAAATATAATGTACCATAATAAAATATAAAATTTTTGTGAGAAGTACAAATATTTTTTTAAATTTAAATGTGATGACAACTTGAAAAATCATAGGGCTCGTTTGTTTGCAAGAAAATATTTTCCGAATTTTCCTGCATTTGTTTGATTTGGAAAATAAGTCAAAGGAAAATATTGTGCAAGTCAACATGAAAATGTAGTGTAAATAATGGAAAATGTTTTTCAAAAAAAAGATGGGAAAACATTTCCCTTACTTTCCTACTTCCTCCTCCACTATTAACATATTCACTTCTTCCACCCACACTAACATATCCATCACTATCTCCATCCTGCTACCGCCACCACTGCTACCACCTCCACCCGAACACCATCACTTCCTTCATTTCTAGCACCACCATTTCTTCCACCCAGATCAACACATCCGTTACTTCTCTATCCTATTATCTTCATCATGACCATTACCACCTCCTTCATTCGTCACCGCCACCACCACTCCCTCCACCATCACATCCACTTCTTTCTCAAACACTGCTCTCATCACCACCACCATCTCATCCACCCCGCCACCACCATTTCCTCTACCTATATTACCACCACCACCTCTACCTTTCCATCACCACCACCTCCACCATCACCACCAAATTCATCTCCTCCGTCTACATTTATTTTTATATAAAAATGTAATTCATACTTAATATAATATACTTTTTATATAATAATTATAATGCTATATTTCACACACACACACACACACACACACACACATATATATATATATATATATATATATATATATATATATATATATATATATATAAAAGTTAAACTAGGATTTTGTATAATTAAATTTGTGGTTGGAAAATATTTTTCAGAATTGTAAACAAATATCAGAAAATATTTTGCAGTGATGTAGCCAAACATAGGAAAATATTTTATTTTCCTGCATAATATTTTCCCTTGCACAATATTTTCCTACAAACAAACGGGACCATAGTAGAATGAAGAATTTCCAAAAATTACGCAAATTTTGATGTATATTTCTTAAATAAAATGGTTAAATTATAAGAACGTTAAATTGGTTGAAATACTTCTTGTTTTTAATGAGAATATATTTTTTTCCTATCTCTGCTAGTGGTTACAAATGAATAAAATTACATGACATGTTTTTAGTTTTATCTATATTAAAATTTATCGTGTAGATTACCTTACAATCATGAATTTTAAAGAGGTTGCATGACCGCAACCTCTTACCTTTTCGATATCTAGGGCCAGCCCTGGGCAGGGTGCAATGGGTGCGCCCGCCCAGGGTCCCTAGTTGGAAAGGGTCCAAAAATAATTTTTTGTTTAAATTTTTAGTAGTTAATATTTAAAAGATAAATATGAATATTAATTGGTGTTAAATGAATTGGTAAACTATTTGTTAATGATGTATGAGATCAAATCTTAGATTCTACAAAAAATTAGAGCTCACTTTTATTAATTATTATATTAGTTTGACCAGGGCCTTTAAATTATCGAGACCGGGCCTGTCGATATCCATGATCTATTTGAAATTTCTGTCACACATAATGTCTCTAAAAATTTTACTCATAAATTTTTTGTAAATTAACAGATTTTAATTTCTAATATTACTATTATTTAGTATCTGCTAATTTGTTATGTAATTTCTATTTACAGTTTTATTCTTCCACTTGAGTTAGTGTGCATTATTTTTAATATGTATCATCCGAGGATGACAACTACGGTTAGGAACGTCTCTCCACTTTGATAGACCTGGAAGTTCGGAGTCGTGGCAAAACATAATTGGACTAGCAAATAAAATAATCTGTAGAAAGAAACAGCAGATCCAACTCTGTACTGAGCAACCAATAAACGACCAAAAAAAGGTGACAGGTGTTACGTAGGCAGCGTTTACTTCCTCTCTTCTCTCTCTCTTTGCTTCCTCTCTACAAAACCAGTGATTATCTCATTATCAATCTCCAAATCCGCCCCCCTTGCGCACGTTAGTACTTTTTCTCTGATCTCATTTCTACGTTTCTTTTTCTTCCTCAAAAGCGGTTTCGAAATCCTCGCTTCAGAATCCCGTATCCTCGGTGATAAAGCTGACACTCGGATTTTTTAGTTTCGTTATTTTTTTGTTTATTCCGAAAGTAATCAGTTAATCGTGATTTGGATTTCCTTTGAATAACAGAAAATCATCGATTTGCAGGCGCTTTATATTCACCGTTTCTGCTGCTTCATTTGCCGTTTTTTTTCTCTGCTCTCAATCGTATTCACTTTCTGCCTCTTCGTGCTGATGTACAAGCTGCTACTATAGGTGCATTTTCTCTGTATATTGCTTTATACACTGGAAATGTAGCTTCGGATTTTCTTTTTCCTTTCAGCTAAAAGTTCATATTCCTACTCTGATTCTTTGGTTGATTCGTAATATTGATTTTCTTTTTCTTGATTCTGATCCGGTGAACACTTTTTTCGTTTTGTTCTATATTTTCTTTGTGTTTGATGAAGGAAGAGTTCTAATGTATTCGGCAATGTTCTTCTGCTTTGTTATAATATTTTTATTCCCGGGGAGAATTTTTTGTCAGATCTAAAATCCAAATGTTTTTCATCGCTCGTGTTAGTAATATTCTCAGTGCAATAAAATATCAGTTACGTCTGATCTGTTGTTATTGCAGTTCGTTGTTGAAAATCCAGTCCTGAATTTTATAGGTTTGCCATGAGAGGCCGTCATGTGGACGTTGTGTCCTCGAGGAGCAAGCGTGTACAGTCCAGTGACTTTTTAAATTCCTATGACAGAGAAGAAGATGCAGGTGTGTGTACTTCAATTTTTATCGTTTATATAATTTTTCCCATTAAGTTTCCGTCGGCGAGAAAGTTCTCTCGCACTAATTGATTGATTTTTATTACGTAGGAGGGGGGAATGATTTTGATTCTGTTGGATTACGTGTAGTTCATGTAATCAATTTAAGCCAGATCAAGTTCAATTGAATTCGTTTAATCTTTATATTAATTATTAGATCTTCTTGGTATGGCTGGTGCATTGGTACTTTACTACGGCACAAAATTGTTTGTTTAATGGATAAAGTCAACATATGGTATATAGTAAAACAAGTTGCGAGGAATCAGTATTTGTTTTTGTTTTTTTATATACATTCAATACTAGTTGCCTCACTAGCCAACAAAGTAGCCATGAATGGATTCAATTCGATGAAACGAGATACCAAAATTTTTAAATAAATTTTAGCATTGAACTAGTGAGAGGAGTATAGCTCATTGATAAACTCAGTTCTTTCTTCATAAATCTACTTGATTCGTCACTTCTCCATTCATAACAAGGCTCAACCTGTGCATAAGGCAATTTCTTCTGCTAGTCTATACTTAGGCAGCGTGAAAAAAGCATTTTGTAGTTTGTGTAAATTATTCATTGCATTCATTTACTTATTTGTGTATAAACTTTTCTGTCATAATTCCAAACCTGTACACTTGCTGATTTCTCTTATGGGCTGTAGTACTTTTGCCAAATGGAACTGGCAAAGATCTTGCAAACCCATCCTGGAAGCAATCTTTTTGGCATGTGCTGGTGGCAACAATTTCCTCACTTTTGTTTGGTTATCATCTTGGGTGCGTCCCTTTGAAACTCAATTCTCTCACATTTTCATGTTTCAAGAATTCACAAATGTTAGCTTCTCGTGATTTTATTTTTGAGTGCAGTGTAGTCAATGAGACCTTAGAAAGCATTTCCATAGATCTCCAGTTTAGTGGGAATACCATGGCAGAAGGTACTCTGGAAATTTAATTTGTCCAATCCTTGTAAAAATGATTCTTACTATGCTTTTTCTAAATAAATGAAGGGCTGGTGGTAAGTACTTGCCTCGGGGGTGCTTTTTTGGGATCTATATTTAGTGGTTGGATTGCAGATGGGGTCGGTCGACGCAGGGCATTTCAGCTGTGTGCTTTACCAATGATAATAGGGGCTTCAATGAGGTATGCATGTGTAATGTGCTTATGGGCTCATAATTTTCACCTACGCAAATTTGATCTATCTTGAGTTTTTATGAAGCCTGGTATATGGATCATACGCTGCTGTTCATTTAATAAGATGATAAATTATTGGTTGAAATAATTTTTCACTCAGTATTGCATGTTTTCTTGTTAAATGATGCGGTCTCCTACTCTATACATCCATATTTGTATGGTAGACTGAAAAACTTCTTTGTAAGTTCTACTGTCAATACCCGGCATAAAATGAGATGATTCTGTCTTAGTAAACTTCATGTTGGAAAGATAATCTTACTAGTTATTTTGTCAGTGGCATTTTTTCTGAATTCATTGCCATGGGCTCCAAAGTCTTATTTGGTTTTCATAGTCAGAACAATATACACAGAGAAAAAAAATATTTGATTGCTGTTTTTTCTCTTTGTTCACTGTTCTTCATTGGTTAAATGTCCTTATATATGAATGATGGTTATTGTTTTCTTGTTTGAAGTGCTGCATATCCATCACAATATAGTTGTACATACTATTGTTCTGTCTTTATGAAACTATCGAAGCGTTATGGTGCAGTGCTATGACACAGAATCTGTGGGGTATGCTCCTAGGAAGATTTCTTGTTGGAACAGGAATGGGTATTGGTCCACCTGTTGCAGCTCTCTATGTGTCAGAGGTACAAGTAGTGATGAACTTGTTATTGAAATTCTCTTTGTAATCTTAGGTTTCCAAATTACATGCCCATAGACTCCCACCCATCCCATTCGCGAGATTGAAGTGATTCTTATTGATTTACCTGAAATTTCTTGTTTCTCTGTCTTCAGGTTTCACCAGCTCATGTTAGGGGTACTTTTGGTAGCTTGACTCAACTTGCTACATGTATTGGCCTTTTGGATGCTCTGGTCGCAGGAATGCCAGCAAAAACGGCTTTTGGTTGGTAAGATATGCAACAAGAGAATGAGAAATTAATGTTTACTCACATTTGTCAATGCACATTGATTCATACTGAGAATTTACAACTTCACGAATTTGATCAGGTGGCGTATTTGTTTTTGGCTGTCTATCATTCCTGCTGTAGCTCTTGCTTTGCTCATGGCATTTTGTGCTGAGAGTCCCCATTGGCTTGTAAAAGTAATCCAAACACTCAATTTTTATTTTGAACAATAATATCTTTTCTGGACTTGGATTTGCGGCAGATTGTGTTTGGGCTTATCAGGGTCTATGTTTCAATTCAGAACATGGGTGATCTAGCATCAATTTAAATTCCACTATACCAACAATCTTGTGGACAGAACTTATGTAAACTTGCGATGTTGAAAGTGAACATCAGTTAGAGAAGAGCGCCCATCCACCTATAATCCAAGAAATGCTTAAATATAATAGTTGGCTCATCCCCTGATTGCTTAATAGTTTAGACTTTTAAAGTAAACGGAGCAAGTTATTGGTAAATATTTTGTTTTTTCCAAGTTATTGGTGCTCCAGTGTTTACATGACTCGTACAGAATTCTATACAAAGTCGTTTCTTTTTCCATCATGTTTGTCTTTTCTTTATTCAACACTCCTAAATAGGTTAGAACCATAACGTACACTCATAGAAGAATGCACTATGCCATAACTATTGCTGGGAAGTCCATAGGTGGATAGGTTCAATTGAGTGTAAATCATTCAGTAATCTTTTTTTATTTGCTTAATTGCACTTACATTAATATAAAGAAAATCCCCACCCCACCCATTAGTGGACTCGAATATGTGACCTCTAGGATCGCAGCTTCAGTCTCAACAACTAGACTAAGAACTTTGCCACACTCAGTAATCTTTGATTATAAGGTAAATGATGCTAAAAGTTTTTGTCTGAAATTTGCTTTAGAGGGCAAGAGGTGCAGAAGCTGAAGTTGAGTTGGAGAAACTTTTAGGTGGATCGCATGTCAAATCTGCAATGGCTGAATTGTCCAAGTCAGACAGAGGAGATGAAGTGGATAAAGTAAAGTTATCTGAATTATTGTATGGTCGGCATTTCAAGGGTATGCATGTTTGTTGATTTGGTATTACATTTGCATTTCTGTGTTCTTTTAGGCAAAAACTTTTGACTTCTCTTTTTGCAGTGGTTTTCATTGGATCGGCACTGTTTGCATTCCAACAGTTATCTGGCATAAATGCTGTGTTCTATTTCTCTTCTACTGTTTTTAAGAGTGCTGGTGTTCCTTCGGCCTCTGCAAATTCATGTATTGGAATTTGCAACTTATTGGGTATGAAGATGCAATTATACATGTATTACTATTTGGTTACTATTGTTGAACCATTTCTCATACGTTTTTTTATATCATCAGGTTCAATTGTTGCGATGATTTTGATGGATAAACTTGGCAGAAAATTGCTTCTGATTGGGAGTTTTTCTGGAATGGTAAGAGAAAATGAAAAGAAGTAATTTGCTATGATTTGATACATCTATTGTCTGAAGATCTCTAGGGATTCACCTCAAACTGAATTAAATGCTTGATCGATGGTATGGTTTATTTAGAGGTCATTTTTACTCAAGGTACATGAATGGCGACTTAGAAGGGGATTACTTGGAAATAGTCCAGCATTTTGGTGTTTCTGCAGCTGTGTATGCAGTGTTGTAGTTAAAAAAAATGCTATGAATTTTTTTTATGGATATATCTAAAGAGAAATCCAATAATTCATTCCACTAGAAGTTTTTCAAAATAAGATTTTTAATTGAAAGAGAAATTTAGCTCTTCATTTTTTTTTGGTTTTAACCGATTAGCGCTAGGTCCATTCTTAATTCTTATTTACTTTACAAATAATTACTAAAGAAATCAGCAAAAGAGAACGAGACTGTGATCATTACTGTAGCACTTGTATGGAATAGAGATTTGAAACTATGATGTGATGACTTAGAGTTTACAGTAGAAAATGTTTTGCTCTTCATTTTGCATTTACCTTTGCGCTGCTTTACAGATGTTGTCAATGGGTCTTCAAGCTATTGCAGCTAGTTCATTTGTGCCAAAAGCTGCAGTATTGTATCTATCTGTGGGAGGCATGTTGATGTAAGTATTGAGTCTTGAACCTGCTGTCCATCGATGGTTGCCATTATGAATTTAGGAAAGGAAAAAAGAAAAGTACAAACTAGATACCATTTGCCAGCTTGTTGGACTTTGTATCGTGCTAAAGAAATCTGTTGGTCCACATTTTTTCAACAAAGCTTGTTTTATGTGCAACCTATATTAGCATCTCTGGATATGTGAAATCCTTTAAACATGAGAAAGTTGCAAGATTGTGCCAAATTGGTGGATCCCATTTTTTTTCCAAAGATTGTCAGACGGAGGGAAGTTATATCTTAAGTGGAGAGAGGTATACTAAAAGTCTCTGTTCTCTCTTGATAATGCAGGTTTGTCTTCACATTTGCCCTCGGTGCTGGCCCAGTTCCTAGTCTACTACTGTCAGAAATATTTCCAAGTCGAATAAGGGCAAAGGCAATGGCTTTGTGCATGGCTGTGCACTGGGTAATTCCTTTCTACTCTCCTCTGGTTCTTCTTCTTTTCACTTGATATCTCTCTTATCGTGAATCCAATTTCTGAAGTTCAGTTTTATACATCAGACAGATTTTTGATAGAATTTGTTGTTGCTTGTCAACACACTCCCTTCTTGAACAAACTTGGCTTACTTTGCGATTCACATTGTAAATGGATCTATTTTGGACGGGAATGAACGGAAAAGGAGAATCTATTTTATGGATCCTACTTATCTGGAATCAAATCTCGGGGGTTCCAGAATACTTATAATTAATGGTTTAGGAATGCGACAGGGTTTTATTATTTTTAGCAGTTCCAAATTATAGATTAATGAAACCAATGGAATGGGATAGGATCAGTAATGGTAGTTCTTAGTTTTTAAAATTTGTAGAGAAAAGTTATGCTATTTTATATTGTTTTTGCTACTTTGAGCATACATACTACAGAATCCTGGTTTCACATATTGATCTACATGTTGAAGTGCATTTAATCTTTTGATGCACTGGTACTGTTCCATCTCTGACTTTGAAAAAAGTCATTTTGTGACTGCCAAGTGTTTCTTTTATTCAATTCGTGAAATTAATTTGTTTGTTAGTGAGTAAACCAGTTGTATTATATTTGTACTTTAGCGTGTATTCATTTAAAAATTTCCGAGCATAATGCATATTACACTTTTACATTTTTCATTACCTTTATGTACCGCTACTGTTATGTTGCTGATATAAGCTCGGGTGTGTGTAACAGGTTATAAATTTCTTTGTTGGTCTGTTTTTTCTACATTTACTGGAGCAAATCGGGCCACTAGTCTTGTATACAATATTTGCTAGCTTTTGTTTGGTGGCGGTGGTTTTTGTGAAGAGGAATGTGGTTGAAACTAAAGGAAAAACACTGCAAGAGATTGAGATTGCATTCATGCCTCCGTTGCCTTTGTAATACAGGTTAGCCAGTCTCTTTTTGCTTTTAACTTTTCATCTAATGTCATTCAATGTTAAGATGCTTAACTAACCGTCAATGTCTTCAAATAAATAAGACTTTGTTTACTACTTACATATGGCAATTAGGAATAGTGAAGGCAATTTAATTGAAAAAGTAACACTGTTCATTTCTTTGAAGCCATTGGATTTCTTTTTCTAGTTTGGTAACTCTGTTGGACGTTTTCATTTTTTCTTTTATTCTTTTTTAAGCACTATTCCACAAGTGCATAAAAAGCAAATGTATACTTTTTAATCATCATTGAATGTTGCTAGGAATTTACTAAAACTGTATCTACCATGGAACAGATCACTTCAATGTGTATGGTATTGTATCTTGTTGTCTATCATGAGAAAAACGAGTGTTATTTAATATATCTTGCTCAACTACACTAGACAATTTTGTATTTAATCATTGCTTTATTTTAAGCACCATGGTCTTACTGTTGCTATAGTTATGCAATTGCGCTGTGATATGACTGCTTTCCACTTGTCCGTATTTTCTTTTTTTCTTCTTTTGTTTTTCTTAAGATGAACTTCTTCAATCTTGTCAAAAAAGCTTAAGGATTTTCCTTTATTAACCAGGAAATTAGGAAGTGCCTATTGATTTTACTTTTATTACCCTCCAACTCTGCTTTTCATGTTCACTCCAGTGTTTTACTTCTGGTATAAAAAGTCCCAAGATGAAGTAGAATTGAGAAAAGGTTTAGGATTTTAGAGACATACAGCAAATTCAGGAATTATTACTGAAAATAACAGACACATCCCCTAAAAAGTTTTTTGGGATAAAACTTTGCCAGGTTGGAAGGCAGAACGGCCACTCAGTTCGTCTTCATATTGTGAAGCATAGCTAGATTCTCCTGTGCTTTTTTATTTTTATAGCAGAATCTGATAAAAGAGTAACGGCTGAGATAGTAATAATTTTGACAGGCTTCACCACATATATCTGAATATAAGAATGATTTGGTTTGCAGGAAAATGAAGCAGAAGCATAGGTTGTTGACTAGTGTCCATATGCCTTGCGTTGGTTACGGGTTTGTTCCAAACTTGCAGTGAGAGAACTGGTAGGAAAATTGATAGGTAGCTGTAGAAAGTAGAATTAATATACGTTTACACATGCACAGTTCCGGTGCTTGCCTGTCCTGAAGGCCATCTTTACTGGTGCAATTTTTGAGACTGATGTTTCTTGCTAGTAAAATTCATTAATGAAGTAATGTTAGCATGTGTAATATACATCTTATATGTTGATACTAGTAATGCATTTGCTGTGAATAAAGAATACGCTCCGCAGCCCCATCTTCTAGGCATGCAAAAGTTCATACAAATACATGTATTATGTACCAATTGATAATAGAAAGAAACTGAAATTCATAGGCTTTGCATGCACCAGGTTCCTGAATTTGTTCCAAAAAATTTATCATCTTCCTAAACTTTCAAAGTGACCTCGTAACTCCCTCAACTTTCAAAAGTGCACTTTACTGCTCCCTCAACGGCACGTGTCAGCTTATATTTAGTTTGATTTTTCAAAGATTTAATTTTTCTGATTTCTCTCTCAAATCAGAAGCTGACATGTGATATTGAGGAAGCAAATTTATACATCCTTTTAAAGTTGAGGTGGTCACGGGTCACTTTGAAAGTTAAGTAATAGGTTTTATGAGATAAGTTTAGTTAAAAATGCATTAAGCCAAATTGAAAAGGCCAAATACATCTTTGCCTCCATAAACTTGCTCCCCTGAACTTTCAAAAGTTTCTCTCAGCCCCCTAAACTTAGTAGAAGTGCATCAATTTGCCCCTTAAATTTGGTAAAAGTGTATTAATTTACCCCTTAAATGTCACGTCTCAGGTTTCGTTTGGTTTGATTTTTTAAAGATGTATTTTTTCTTACCCAATCAAAAACTGACAAGTGGCACTCAAAGGGTAAAATAATACTTTTTTGCCAAGTTCAAGGGTAAACCGATGCAATTTTGCCAAGTTCAGGGGATTGAGAGAAACTTTTGAAAGTTCAAGGGGTAATAGAATATAAGTGCCAAGATTAGGAGGGTAAAGATGTATTTGTCCAATTGAAAATGGGAACCTTTGTATGCAATCAATGCATTATTCAAATGAAAATCAAAATAGCTAACCTAATGCATCTTAAACCCCCCTTAACTTGTCTCTAAATTTCATATTCCTCCTTGAACTTTGAAGTGTTATCACTGCCCCCCTGAACTTATTTCTAAACTTCATATTCCTCCTTGAACTTTGAAATGTTCTCACTGTCCTCCTGAATTTGTTTAAACATTCTCAATTTCCCCCTGAACTTGTCCAAACGTTCTCAGTGCCCCCTGAACTTGTCTAAAATTTCTCAATGCCTCCCTGAACTTTGAAATGTTCTCAATGTCCCCTGAACTTGTCTAAACGTTCTCCAACACCCCCTCAATCCAACGTTGCAAGTTGCGTTAGTGGACCAACAAACATGAGCGTGTTAATGAAAAAAATTATTTAAAAAAATTAAAAAAGAAATAGATATCTCGATGTTAATATTCTAACGTTGTAAAAGTCCAAATCCTTAAATCGTTCTTCAGATAGAGGGGAGTGATGGAGTGCGATTTAGACAAGTTCAGGGGGAAATTGAGAACGTTTAGACAAGTTTAGGGGGGCATTGAGAATATTTCAAAGTTCAGGGGTAAATTGAGAATGTTTAGACAAGTTCAGGAGGGCATTGGGAACGTTTAGACAAGTTCAAGGAGCATTGAGAACATTTCAAAGTTCAGGGGAGAATATAAAACTTAGGGATAAGTTGAGGGGGTTCAAGATGCATTAGGCCTGAAAATAATGGGATGAATTTTGGGTTGAAAGTAGTATTATGTCGTGTATCCACTCGATCAACTTATGAGCATGTTACAGTGTTAAGTTTGAGCTCGTTTTAATAGCTTTTCTAGGAAAAAAAGTGTTTTCCATGTAATTTCTTTTAAAAAAAAATTCATATACGCTAAGTTCTAAATAAATTATAATCTGAAATCAAAATTATTGAATAAAAAAATATATGAATAAAGAATAATTCAAAAGGAAAAGAAAAAAAATAAATTTTAACCTGATAGATGAATGTTTACACCAAACAAATAAAAATAATAGGATGAATAAAGCTAATTCTAACAAACGACTCACACTTCAACAGTTTATTGTATACCTGAAATTTACAATTATAAATTTTTAAAAAAAATTCGATTATTTTTCACAATCTAGAAAACTAATGAATTAAAAAGTCCCTGATTAATGAATGAATTAATTATATGAGTATGGGTGTGCAATCCGTCCAATGGTCAAAAAAACATTAATTAAACATTTGACAAAAAAGAGAAGAAAGGGAAAATACCTCAAAACCAGAAATGGAAGACGAAAGGGTAAAAGAGTCAAACGAATGGCTTCTGAGTCTGTCAAAGGTAAGTCACGATCTAGAGGCCTTCGCTCTCCATGGCCTCCAGATTTTGCAGGCTCGTCCTGGTTATATTCTCTGCCGTTTCGTCGTTTCTAATCGCATCTTAGTAAGTTCTGCTTCACTATTATTAATTATAATCCTGATTAACATGGTAATTAGTTAGGGGTTTATTTGTTGATGTTGATTTTATTATTAGGATGAGTATGGAAACTGGGAAGCAGGAGCCATAGCGACTTTGATCGACGATGTAGGAGCTTCTGCCATTTATTCATTGGCTGGTCACATCAAATTATCACTTGATTTCAGTATTTCCTACTTTTCTCCAGCTAAATTCAAAGTATTCAATCTCTCTTCTTCTCTTTTCTGTTTTGATTTAATGTTTTCTGCCATTTCTTTATTTTAATCTTATTTTTCACCTTTTACATGTTTATTCCAGTTCATTTTCAATAATCCGAACTAAATTCCGTTGTTTTTAAGCGACATCGATATTTTAAAATTACAGAAAACAATCCACGAGGTTAGTAATTCATATTCAAACAAAGTCATTTCTTAATAAAATCCTATTCAAAATGGGTAAGAATTGAAAAATATGGTTACGTTTTTTTTTTTGCACATTCATTGTTTCGTATTATTATAATACACAGATAATTTTTGGACTGGATATTGTGCGTCATATCACAAGTTGATTTTTCTGTAGAGCATTTGTTTAAAGTTATGCTGAAAACAGAAACGATAGGTGATAAAAAGTGTGATTTGGCAGGAAGAAGTAGAGATAGAGGGAAGAGTAAGGGGAGAAAAGGGAAAGCTAAGCTGTGTAATAATAGAGGTGAGGAGGAAGGGGAATGGTGAATTAGTTGTTTTAGGTAAGCAATGGATGGCCTCTAATACTAGTGTTGTTAACAATTCAAGTAAGCTCTGACTCAACTTACCCCTGTTTTTTACTTCTGTAATTTAGCAATAAATTTAGGTTTAATTCGGTTCAATTTATGCCGGATCACCCTAGAAAACAACGGATTCCAATTTTCAATAATATGATATGCTATTTAATTATGTACATTGATATATGCACATAAAGTTTTCAAATCAGCTGGCTGAGAAATTTAGGTTTGGAATTATAGCTGCTGCTTTGTATTTATAGATCATCAAACAAGATACTCTCCACTTCCACTATGTTGTTGTAGTTAAATGGCCTTGTATGCAATAAAATTATGCGTTGGCTATAATTTTAACACTAGGGTGACTCACCAGTAAGTAAGCGACTCTTGTAACGCTTCCACGAGTTCTATCTAAGCTCAAGTGTTGATGTTGTTAGAGTCCTCATTAGTGCACTGGTATGTAAGAAATCTCGTACACGAAAGTAATAAGCAACACGGAAACGTACACCGGAAAACACCACTTTAAAAAAACTTTAAGTCCATTTGTAAATAATAAAAATATGTGGTATAATTCAAATATAAAAATTATGAATGGATTTCATTTAATTTTTAATCATTTAAAAATAGAAAATTAATCAAAATTGAAAAAAAGTATGTATAAAATTCGGTGTTTTAAAAAGCGCTGGGTACTAATCGAGCGGTTGAAAATGAATCGGGTCTAAGCAAATTTAAACGCTAGTCAACAGAGCTTAGGTGTTGGCATAATATAATTTATGGGAAACTGTTTTATATTCTCTAAGGAAATGAGATTCCAACTTTTCCTACGGAAACGGTCCAACCACTTCTCATAAATGGTTTATGTGAGTTTCGGGATACGTAATGTATTGTGTACAAGATGCAATTTTTTTAGTTTCGCGTGAAAAAGTAACAATTTTCCTATAGTCAAATTATTTACTATATTTTAACAACTGTAACAAACTAAGAAAATACTCCATCCCTTTTTAAATAAGTATCATTTTAAGATTGTTTACCAATACTAATTTTATATTAATTAAAAAAATAAAAATACTTGTTTATCCCAACGATTTTTGTTCATTTGAAAGTTGATTGGATATTTTATTCTTTTTCTCATTTTCAATATGCATTAAATAAGTGTAAAATGGATAAAATGTGCATTGGAATCTTAAAATGACACTTATTTAAAACAAATTCAAAGATCCTAAAAAAACACTTATTAAAAAAGGAAGGTAGTAGCATTTTGCATAAGAATCCACGATTATTAAATCTATCGATGAAGTAGCTTTTGCTCGGATTTACAGACGACCGCTCTAGTTGAGTTATTTACTGATCATTTTCTTAATCAGCTACTTAACTATTGTTCTTGTGGAACTCGCTCCCTCAAAACGCTAGAAAGAGTTGAAAAAAAAACAATTGTTTGGTGAACCATAGATTTTTATCATTTGTAGCAAAAGAAAAAATAAATGCTGCAATTTACTTGTAATATACTAATATCTAATTTTACATCATTTTGAGGGTCTTCCAAGTAAATATAACTTACTTTTCTCCTGGTTTATATGTATTCGAATTATTGTAATTTATTCTTAAACGGTTTATAATCACATAAGTACAAACTCAAGAACGTTAATTTTATAACCAAAAGTTAAGTCTTTTTTTTAGAGGTTAATATTAGATTAAGACTCCAATAAGTGAGGAGACACTTCAGTTATTTATTTTTAAGTTATGAGCAGTAAGTTAAAAACACAAGAAGAAATAGTCTTTTATAGACCAAAAACTTGTCCGCCTCTCTCGTTCTGTTACATGCATATGATAAAAATAAATCAGATCATGAATACCCTTAACTAAAACAAAATGCAAACACCATACTAAAGAAACATTAGCTGAAAACCAGAAATGGAAAACGAACATTTAAGGCCGTCGATCGAATGGCTTCTGGGCCTGTCAAAGAAAAGTCACGAACTGGAGGCCTTCGCCCTGGATAGTCTCCAAGTTTTGCAGGCTCGTCCTGGTTATAATCTCTGTCGTTTCGTGGTTTCAAATCGCATCTTAGTAAGTTCACATTCATAATATATTATCCTAACTCGTTGGTTAGGGATCGATCGATCTGTCAGTTGATGATGAATTTATTATTAGGATGAGCGTGGAAATTGGGCACCTGGAGCCATGGCCACTCTGATCGACGTTGTCGGAGCTTCTGCCATTTATTCATTGGTTGGCACCAAAATATCGGTTGATATCTGTGTTTCCTACTTTTCTCCGCCTAAATTCCAAGTATTCAATCTCTCTTCTTCACTTTTTTCTGTTTATCGTAAACTTGAACCTGCCATATATTACAAGAAAAACAAGGTTTAGCGGAATTTCTGTTGCAAAAGGTGTTTTTGCAACGGAATTACAGGGGTATTCATTCCGTTGGAATATGCGAATCTGCAAGGGCAATTTCGTTAAAAAAATTGCAAACTCCGTTGCAGATCTGCAAGTCCATATTCCATTGCGATTTCGCTTCTTGCAAATTTGCATGTGCATCATCTCTAACTTTCAATTGATATATAGTTTTCCCCTTAATGTTGAAAAAATTGGAGAAATTATAATAGGGACCGGGTATTTTTCCATAAATGATACTCCCTCCATTTTTAAATAAGTGTCAATTTAAAGTTGTTTACCAATACCAATGTTACATTAATTAAGAAAATAAAAATACTTATTTACCCCTATGATTTTTGTTCATTTGAAAGTTGATTAAATACGTTATTCTTTTTGTCATTTTCAATGTGCATTAAATAAAGGTAAAATGGATAAAATGTGCATTGAAATCTTAAAACGACACTTATTTAAAAAAAATTTCAAAGACCCTAAAAAGATACTTATTAAAAAAAGGAGGTAGTATGTGTCTAAAAAACTAATGAAATAATAAAATGTAATAGCATAAAGTAGTTTTTGAGACACATGTCATGGAGATAAGATAACACATTTTGTCACTTAAATGTTACGTGTCAGTTTCTGTTTGAAAATAAATAAAATTAGAAATGACATGTTTGAAAAGTGAGAGTAAAAAAAAAAAAAAAAAACTATATGAGGGTAACTTGTTTACTTTCTGCAAGTATTTTTGTTATATTCCAATTTTGAAAATTTGGATGTCACATGATGCTAAAATTGAGTCACCGTATTACGTGGTTTATTTCCATGATCAAGACCATTTATATATCTTACGCCATAAATATTTAAAAATTACAGGAAACAATCCACGAGCTCATTTATTTATATCACAAAGTCATAGACAAAACCATCTCTTAAATAAAACGCATTGTCAAAATCAATCCTATTCAAATTGGTTTTGCTAAATTAAGTTAAAGTTTAGAAATACATTTCAATGTTTTTGTGATTGTGGATATTGAGCTTGTGGTATTGACAACACAAGTTTTTTTGGGTTGTTTGAAGTTTTCTCCAAACAGCTTTGAAGCAACATAAAACGATATAGCTAATACAAAGTGCATTGCTGACCAATTAAATTGGCAGGATGAAGTAGAGATAGAGTCAAAAGTAACAGGAGAAAAGGATACGCTAACCTGCGTAATAGTAGAGGTGAGGAGGAAGGAAAATGGAGAATTAGTTGCTTTAGGTAAGCAATGGATGGCCTTTGCTAACAAATCAAGTAAGCTTTGACTCAACTTACCCATGTTTTGTAACACAAATTTACAATGACTTCAGTACCATGCTTTTCTATTCAATCCAAAATAATACCTTGTATATTTCATTTGATACTCCAAACAAATAATAGTCTATTTGAGAACATCACTTGATTAAGGCATACTCAATTTTTTTATAATGTGATATTTTTTTTATTATTTTATTATATTCATAGTTTATCGGCTGGGTAAGAAATATGGTTGCGGCTTTGTATTTATTGTCGCCTGATAAACTTGAGTTTGACAAATTAACCGGCCATTATTGTCTCAAGTAGTCAATCGAAGATTCCGATCAAACCCCTTACTACAGTATCTTAGGCTTGAATTTTATCTGTTTTTTGCCTAACCATTCTGAAATTGAACGAAACTATGAAAATAACATTTGAAATGCATAAATGTTATTTTTTTTCCATGTGTTTTTTGCTCAGCAATTCTGAAATTTTAATATAGCATTTTCTTTTAATTCAAAATAAATAATGTAAGGCCTACATATTCGTTACACATGAGAATTGATATATATCTAGCTTATATATTTTTTTATTAAAAATTATGCAATTGCGTTTACATTAATGTTATAGAAAAAAAAAAATCACCCTGCCTCACTCGAACGCTATACATGGATTCGAATTTGTGACCTTTCATGAACCGTGAGTTCCTTTAGTTGCAAATTAGATTTGATCATTTCGCTAAGATATTAATTTGTTGTAATATAGTGAATATATTGATACACCACATCTTATAAAAATTGAATTTCCATCCATTTCATAGATTACAAGCAACCCATCGAGTTTGTGATGGAATGAAATTATGAATTTATAACCAATAATACGTTTCGATTATGAAATGTTGAAAAAACAAATGTTGCATTTTGCATTTATAGTATGAAAACAGAAACAGTGCAGCGGCGAAAATAAATATATATTTGCCTTCTAATTTCCCTCTTTGGATAACATATATATTATATTTCTGACAGGGATATAGTAAATGAAATATTTATTTCCTCAAATCACCAAATTTAATGTGAACTGGAAAATAATGCAGGCAAACAAGATAACGTGGAGAAGTATTTTAGTTTTTTTATAGTAAAGATCTCTATAACTGCAAGAAACTATAAATTAAATAAATCAAAAATTTCAAAACTAAACAGGAATTAATTGTGTATAAAAATGAAAGAGAGTGAGGCTAGGTAGAAACATATAACTACACATTTAGCAAAAAAAAAAATGGAAGAGGAGAAAATGAAGATATCAAAGAAATGGCTGCAACAACTAGCCAAAGGTGCAGGTAGCCCTATTGATGTCTTCACTTCCACAAGCTTACACGTTGTGCATATCCAAAAGGGGCTTATACGGTGCCGTTTTGTTGTCCCTGATCTTTTAACGGTCAGTTATTTCATTAATTTAAATGAGTTTAGCTAGTTTTCTTTATGTTATATTACTATCACAATTAAAAATATAATGGTATTGCATTTTTATGACAGGATGGTGATGGAAACTGGGAAACGGGGGCAATGGCAACACTGATAGATAATATAGCAGGAGCAACTGTACACTCTTTTGCTGGCCAAATTAAGCCTACTCTTAATTTCAACATCTCCTTTTATGCTTCTGCCAAGTCTCGAGTAATAATAATATAACATCCTTTACTTTTGTTTGTGATGGAGATATTGCCGTCTAATTTTAACGGCGAAGTAATAATTTCTTAAAATTGAAAAGATCAAGTGATATATTGATTTCTTTATCAATTCTAAAATTACCCACATTAAATTGCTCTATGGACATGTTTAACTTTAATATAGAGTAATATCTATATATAAAGTATCGTGGCACTTCAATGATACTTTATATATCTACCTTAAAAGTAAACAGATCATGAGTTACTTCAAATTTGAATTAATACATCCTCTTACTCTATTTTTGAAGTAAGGATATATTATTACCATTTTATTATTATTATTTTTACTTTTTATATTTAAATAAATTAATGAATAATTTTTATAATTTTTATTTATTAGTTTATTAATAATTTGAATATGTTTAATAATTATAATAATATTTTCATTTTTTAAAAATAATCATTTGAATTATTTATATGTAAATGTTAAATATTATTTGGGTTGTATTATCTTAAATTTATATTCATTATCTCATATTAAAAATATTAAAATTTGAATATTTCTATTAAATAATTATAACAATATAATGTTTTTCAAAAATAATATAATAATGATGAATTATTGTTTTGATGAAGGAAAATCTGTTTTTAGTAAAAGAATAGAGTGATAGGTTTGAGAGAATTTACTGCAACAATTGTATGAATGAGGAAAATATTGTAAATATAAAATTTAGAATCAAGAATGTAGAGTATTGGGTTGGAGATAACCTTAGAACACCATATAATAATTCATGTATCATATAATATACAGAGTGTTTAATAAATGAAGAATAAAATGTGACACAGGAAGAAGTAGATATAGAAGGAAAAGTGGGGAAGGGGAAAGGAAATCTAACAGAAGTAATAGTAGAAATAAAAAGGAAAGAAAATGGAGAATTGATTGCATCTGCCAAGCAATGGACTGCCCCAATTACCAATAATAATTCTGCTGCTACTCGTGCTAGTCATTTTTGGAAGTCTCTTAACAAACTTCCAAGTAAGCTTTAGCTCAGCTTGGTTTATATTATATGTGCTTTTCACATTATTACTATGAATGAGTTGTAACAACAGATTAGGTTCGTGTGGAGAATAAAATAATAGTTAATCTGCAAAAAACAATAAAAATTAAACTAGCGCTCACATAATATATATTGCCATAAATAAAATACTGTATTTGAGATTTCAGCTGTATATCGTGGAATGTTGTTGTTATTATAAAATAATTGATTCATTAGTTATTGGTTGAAATAGGTATGCGGTTGACTAATTATATTGGTTGATTGCACGGAAAAAGAAAAAATACTACTACTTGATATCAGCCGTGAATCATGTTGACTTTTCTTTTTATTTACTAGAAAGTAGGAGTATATATCGATCACATCCCCAAAATTGATTGATGGGTATTGACTATTGAAGGCTTGCATGCATGCGATTAATACTTGGATTAATTGATTAAATGTCACTCAGTGGGATTTATTATGAAACCAGCCCATGGTTAGTTAATTTGGTTTGTTCTTTTTTTTTTTTTTTTGTCAATTAAAATTGCCTATTATTGTAAATTATATATTACTAGATCATGTTGGAAAGTTTTTATTTTGTCACTAAACTTAGTCAAGTTTTGAGTTGTACCTACCAACTTTTGATTTTGTATAATTGAGTTCTTTAGGAAGAATATCAAATTGGGAAATTATAATAAATGCTAACTAATTAGAATTAATTGTAATTTTATCCTAAATAGTATAAATTAGTAATTTTATTTTATTATATTTCATATTTGAACTTATACATGAATTACAATCCTATTAATTAACAACATTGTCTCTCTTTATTAATTTGAATTACTTAACTTAAAACGATCAAATATTTCAAACCGTTAATTTTTTCGAAATAATTCTTAAGAACATTTTGTTCGTATCATTTTTATCTTTAAAACAAGATCCAACTCGATATATTTTCGATAAAAAATTTGAATAATGCCGGTTTGCATTTTGGTATAATGGTCATTGTACCAGATTTCTTTATACCAAAAA
>CATIWQ010023967.1:0-48981 GCA_949673415.1 Euphorbia schlechtendalii
CTCTCACTTTTGTGTTTTTGGAAGTGTTACACATTTTCATGTTGCAAATGAAGAACGAAGAAAGTTGGATGACAAAAGCAGAAAATACTTGTTCGTGGGATACTCTGAATTTTCAAAAGGATACAAGATGTTTGATCCTGACACAAGAAAAATTATCATTAGTAGAGACGTGACTATTGATGAAGAAGCAGTATGGAAATGGAGCTATCACAAGGAGAGGAGTTATAGTTTTTATCCTTTCACAATGGATGAAAACAATGATCGTGAACCAGAGGAAGTAGCCACAACATCAATGAACAATACTCCTAATACAAGTGCATCTTCTAAACATGATGCAAGTAGTATTGAAAGCTCTAGTCAAGGGCTAAGAGGGCTTCGAAACATCGGAGATCTTTATAATGTCACTAGAGATCTCAGTGAAGAATTTACTCTTTGCTGTCACTTTATTGATAGTGAGCCAATCAATGTAGAGGAAGCTATGAAAGATGAGAGATGGAGAAAAGCCATGGAGGAGGAAATCCAAGCAATTGAGAAGAATAAGACGTGGGAGTTAACTAAACTTCCAGCAAACAAAAAGGCCATTGGTGTTAAGTGGATATTCAAGGCAAAGAAAGATGCTAATGGAGAAATTGTACGACATAAGGCGAGATTAGTTGCGAAGGGTTATAGTCAAAAACCCGGTATTGACTATGATGAAGTTTTTGCACCTTTTGCAAGGATGGAGACTATCAAGCTAGTGACCTCAATTGCTGCTCAAAATGGATGGAAGATCCATCAAATGGATGTCAAGTCAGGATTTCTAAATGGATACTTGGAAGAGGAAATTTATGTCCAACAACCACTTGATTACATTGTCAAAGGGCATGAAGAAAAAGTGTTAAAGCTGAAGAAGGCACTGTACGGACTCAAGCAAGCACCGAGAGCCTGGAATAGCCGCATTGACAAATACTTCCAAGAAAACGATTTTGTCAAATGCCCTTATGAGTATGCAGTGTATGTGAAACTAAAGAAGGAAGATATGTTGCTTGTATGCTTGTATGTGGATGATCTTATTTTCACCGGGAACAATCCTCAGATGTTTGATGATTTTAAGAGGACAATGACTTGTGAGTTTGAGATGATTGATATTGGGTTAATGTCATACTACTTAGGCATCGAAGTGAAGCAGAGTGATGATGGCATCTTTATTTCTCAAAGTGGCTTTACCAAAGAGATCTTGAAGAAGTTCAAGATGGAAAATTGTAACCCCGTTAACACTCCAGTCGAATGCAATTTGAAATTGACCAAAGATGAAGATAGAGAAAGAGTTAACTCAACCGTATTCTGAAGTCTTATTGGAAGTTTGAGATACTTGACATGCACTAGGCCCGATATATTGTATGTAGTTGGGCTAGTGAGCAGGTACATGGAAGCACCAAGAGAGTCTCATTGGAATGCAGCGAAAAGAATTCTTTGTTGCGTGAAAGGTACAACTATTTTTGGACTACGCTACTCGAAATCTGACATGTTCAAGTTAATTAGATACAGCGATAGTGATTGGGCTGGTGATATTTGTATTTTTTCTTGGTGATACGGCATTTACATGGAGTTCGAAGAAGCAACCAATCGTGACGTTGTCAACTTGCAAAGCTGAATATGTTGCTGCAACTTCATGTGTGTGTCATGCTATATGGTTACGAAGATTTTTGAAGGAGCTTCAAATGATACAATATGACCCAACAGATATTTTGGTCGATAACAAATCAGCACTGGCTTTAGCAAAGAATCCAGTCTTTCATGATCGAAGTAAGCACATTGATATGAGATATCATTTCATAAGAGAATGTGTCAAACAAAAGGAAGTGACATTGAAGTATGTGCAGACACAAAATCAAATTGCAGACATTTTTACGAAGCCGCTCAAAGGTGATGTTTTTAACCAATTGCGAGCACTGTTGGGTGTTGCCAAGAAATAAGTTTAAAGGGGAGTGTTAAAATTTTAAAATGATTTCTTATTAAAGATATTAAGAAGGAAAAGTGAAAAACCGTAAAATAAAGTCACATTAAAGTTCCATTTAAGAGTTAGAAGTTGATGGTTTTAAGGTTTCAGTTGTAAACAATTTAATTTTGTTTTTTAATGTTTGTTAACTTGCATGATTCCAACTCTATATAAAGAGTAGACTTTGTTGATTTGTAGATAAGAAAAAAAGAAGACAATAAAGTGATACAAGTCTTTAGTTAGGGTGTTTCTATAGCAATACTACTTTATTAGTTTATGTCACTTTATTCCCCATTTCCTCTAACAGACTGAAGAACTGTGATCAACTCCGGAACATGAGACTTGTGATTTCCCAATACAAGTATGTCATCAACTTATATGAAGCAGAATAGAATAACAGATCCCCATTGAATAAAATATAATGAAACATCAGCTTTGGAACAATTAATGCCGTAGGACAACAGTGATTCATTAAGCTTCTTGTGCCACATTCATGGGGATTTCTTCTATGGGAGTTAAGAAGCCCATTGGCTCGCAAACAGTTCAACATTCGACTTGGTCAAAGCTCGATCAGAGTTCGACTCGAGTTCGAGATCGACTCGAGATATTAACAAGCCAAACCAAGCCTTCTAAGGTTTGGCTCGAAAGCTTGCAAACATGTTCGTACAATTTTTCTACTTGATAAATTAGTGACAAATAAATTGTATATGATTGGTGAGTAATAATTATTCAAAAAATGGTGATTCTAATACCACTTTCTAAGGGGGTGATGATAAATGATGAGGGTAAAAATATTAATGATGTTAATTTTAGTTTTTCAAAATTATTTTTTTTTAAATATGAGTGAGAATAAATTGAGCCACTTTTTTCAGAAATGTATTTTTCGATACTTCTTTTAAAAAAGTGTAGCAAAATATAGTGTTATAGATGTAACCCTTCTATTAACTAGTGTTGTTATAAATCAGTTTTAATATGAAAATCTTAGGGGCAACACTTATGTTATTTTGTTGCAATAAGGCATATGTGATAGGTTTCTTTAAGCTCGCGAGCTTGTGAAGTCGAGCCTCTAAGCTAAAATTTTTCTCGAGCCCGAGCTAAGCTAAAATTTTTCTAGCTCAACGAGCTTCGAGCCGAGCCCAATCATTTCCGTTCACGAGCTAAGATGAGTCCAAGAATATTCGATATCGGTTCGGCTAGTTAACACCCCAAATTGCTTCAACCCATAGAGTGACTTGCGTAGCTTACACACATGACGAGGTCGAGAGGGATCAACAAACCAAAGGGTTGTTGCTTGAAAACATGCTCATCCAAGTCTCCATGTAGAAATGCATTATCCAAATGTGAGATAGACCACGAGTAACTCACATCCAAGGAAAGTAAAAGATGAATTGTAGTGGGTTTAATTACTGAACATATAGTATATAATGGTAGTCAATACTAGGGTGTTAATGAAACCCCTTTGCAATGAGCCGCACTTTATGCCGATTAATAGAACCATTTAGTTTTAACTTGGTCTTGAAGACTGACTTACAACCGATCACATTTTAAACTTTAGAGAAAGCAACGAGTTCCCATGTCCAATTTTCAATAAGGGCTGAATATTCGAGTGCCATTGCTTGTCGCCAATGAGAGTGCATAGAGGCCACTATATAACACGTGGGATCCTGAGTAAGAACAACTGTTTGCAAGGAATGAGATCCCATTTTTTGAGCTTGAGCTAGAGTCAGTCATCTTAGTGTTTCATGAACTAGCAAAAGATTGGATACATGTGGTAATCTGCCATATCAACCTAGGTCAACAACCAACGATAACCCAGCACTACAAGAAATCAAGCTATTCGTGACAGTAAAAGTTGTCACAAAATAGCAAAAAGTTGTCAAATAAATTAATATGTGACAATATATAATTATCACATGGGTTTTCACGTAAAACTCCGTTATAGAAAGTTTTTAAAAACGTAACAATCAAATGTTGTAACAAAAGCTGTGGTTTTTCATTATAATAAATTTTTTGTCACATTAATTCATTTGTTATAGGTTTTGCTGTCACAATAAAAAAAGCTGTTCATCACAAATAAAACAAATTGTCACATATTATATGAAAATTGGGATGAAAAACAAATGACAATTTAAACTAATTGTCACACAAAAATATTATGGGTGATTATTGTTTATCATCACATGATATGCGGTTTGGTAACTATTTTTATTATAACATGCAAATCTGTTACAACTTTTTTCTATTATAATACATATTTTGGATTGAAGAGAACTCAAATCTGTAAAAAATGCCATTGTTTGTAAAGTGCACCTAACAATTAATTCTTTGACTTTGTTTATTAAGTGTACTATAGAATCCAAAAATCTATTCCTGTCAATTTTATATTAAAAAACTAGTAGAAAATAAATCATCAAATAGATGAGATACAATTGTTTTTAAAACTATCTACGATCAAATAACCACTAAACAGAATACATGAAAGAAAAAGTGTTAGTGGAACACCCAAATCTCTACAACTATTTGTACCTCAGCAACTCAATACAACACATTTTATAACTTACAACTTTTTTTCTTCATTATTCTCCAACTTCTTTCTCAATGAAAACCAACCTCCAATAAATAAATTTTTTTTCTCGGCAGAATAAAAACCTATGCAATTACTCCAATCTTACTTGATGGTAGTTATTTACAATATACCAAATAACACATATATTCCCTTTCCTTAGAGTTATGCTGCAGTATTTAGTGAAATTAATTAATCATTTAAACTGTCTTATGATTCTTATCTAAAATCCTAATTCACCATCGTGTATCATGCATAACCTGATTAAAACTATCCCTTAATTTTTCAAACACCAACAACAAACAAGAAGAAAAAATAATGAGAAGTATTAGCTAAAATTCAAAAAACCAAAGATTGACAACGAAACTACCTTGAGCAAAGTGAGGATTAAATCTGGAGAGGGAGAGGAATACAACTTGAACAGAGAGAAAAAGTAAAAGTAAAGAGGAAGCCACTACTAACTGAACTCAGAATCACCGAAAGCGAGAATACACAAAAACCTAAAAATTGTAAATTAAATTGGCAAAAAAATAAACTTATACAATCTAAAAATCAGAGAAAGGCGTAAATCAATTGATGACTAGACAAAAAATAATAATTCAGAGGTGAAACTTAGGTCTACCTTGAGATGTAAAGGCAAATAGAAGTCCACAAGATAAATTGCTAAACAGACGCAAGATAAATTCCTAAACGAACTGGATCTGAAGAGATTAACATATCGAATCAGCAGAATGTAGAGAATCAAAGGCACCGCCGAGAAGGCATCAACCGAGACGAAGTCAGAGTACAGTGGATTGCGGCAGAGAGCATCATTTGGCTTGAACGGTGGCTTTTGTTTGTGTGAACGGCGTGAAATAAAAAACCTAATTTCATAATCGCCATATATTTGATCTTGCAACCCACTTAAGTTGGTTAAACTCAGGGTCAACAATTTTCCTTTTAATAAATACGACATTACCATTATACATATGATATTCAAAATAAAAGTTCTTTTTTTGAATGGTCTAATTATATAATAACGTAAGGTATATTTAATTAATTGGATTCAACTTAATAAGATGGGTTACTAATCAACCTCAAATAAGTTTTTATAGATACATTAAACTGTACAGAAAATTTATTTCAAATAATTTTTAAACTTGATATAAACTACGACTCGGTTCTTAATTGTTGGTGACTACTAATTTATTGTTCTATGGATTGGTTCTCTCCGGATTGGAACTATTTCATCTCTCTTTTTCTTTGTGTATAAACTTCTATCCACTTGTCTTTATATTTCAAAATTAATTTATTATTTGTGACATTTTTTTTTGAATTATTCCAAAGCCAAATTTTGTAATATCTATATATTATTATGTATATAACATTTTTGTGACAATCAACATCTGTTATAATAAAAAGATTAATTTCAACACAAAAAATTGTCATTAACAAACTATTTATAACAATTTATTTTACTTGTCACAAAAATCATTTTCTGTGACAACATGTATATGTCGTCACATATTGAATATTTTTTTTGTTACAACCATTACTTATAACTAAAGTATTTTTATTTCAAGTAAAATTTATAGTCGCAAATAAATATAAATTGCTCGCACCAAGATTTTATGTTGTCACTTAAATAGTTATTGTGATAGTAGATACTTTATTATAACATATTCTACATTTTAGGTTACAATAGAAGTTGTAACTAAAAAAATATCAGTTATAAGAATAAAAATATCAGTTATACTATATGTGACATTTCTATGATAAATTCTAACAAAAGAGGAGTTTGTGACAATAAAATTTTTATTGTAATAAATGAAAAACTTTTTGTTACAACAATTTTAGTGACAATGAAATTGTTGTCATATATTATGTGATTTCTTGTAGTGCAGGTTACTTTTGGGTTGGTGGTGAGTTAGGCGGCTGAATGGGTATTGAGGTGTTTATTGTAGAGGTGTCGGGTAAATCGTTTAAGGGAGGTTGAGAAATAATAGGGGGTTGTTTGGGTGATTCAGGTTGTATAGATGGGTTGGGCGTCATAGGTAAATTAGGAAATTTTGGAAAGGAAGGTGTAATATTTGTTGGCAAGTTGGATGATCTTGTGGAAGTTGAAGGGAAAATTGGGTCATGTTCTATGTTAGAGTGTGGGAGATTTGGATGAATAACAATAGTTGGTAGCTCGGTTGGAGGCATGGATTCATGGGCAGCTTGACTCACCTTGGAAAATGGGAAAACCTATTCATAAAAAATGACATGACGTGAGATAAAATTTTTGCCAGAAGTAGGATCTGCGCAACGATACCCTTTATGAGAATGAGTGTAATCTAACAACACACAAGGATGTGATCGAGAATCAGGCTTATTTGAGGAGTATGGACGTAACCACATGTAACAAAGATAACCAAATACGTGAACGGAATGGTAATTCAGTTAAATTTTAAATAAGCGATAAAAGGACTACAATTATAAATACTAACTGAAGGTAAACAATTATTCAAATAAATAGCTGTATCAAAACCATCAGACTGGAATCGCATATGCAAGTTTGCATGATGAAGTAAAGATAGTTCGGTTTCTACCACATGATGATGTTTTCATTCAACAAGGCCATTTTGTTTAGGTGTCTACGGATAAGAAATACAACATGGATGGCATTAGAATTCAAATATGTTCACATAGCCAGAAACTCACCGCCCCATTAGATATGGGGCGTGAGAAAAATTTCTCAACAAATGTTCGAAATTGAATGAATACCTGCAAAGCATCAGATTTACGAACAAGAAAATAAGTCCAACAAAATTTAGTATAGTAATCATAGAACACAATATAATACGAAAACCCATCATGGGATTTGATTGTAGCTCAGCCCCACAAGTCTGAACAAATTAAATCCGAAGGACCCGAAACTACAGAATGTGAGATAAGAAATGGTAATCGATGACTTTTGCTAACAACACAATGTTCACAAACAATATTATTGGAAATAGAACCTAATGACTTAATTTTATTTTAACGTAAAACTTGACTAACAACTGCAAGGGATGGATGTCCAAGCCTCTCATGTCAGGTTGTTAGTGGCATGAGATGTGCTCGAACTGAAGATGGTAGCGACGGTGAAATGGTGTACAAGCCATTCCTATTCTCCCTTAAAAAAAGAACCAACTTGGAATTTAGATCCTTAACAAGAAAAAAATTGTCAAAAAATTCCATATAAACGTCATTAGTTTTGGTTAGTGCACTGACATACTATAAATCTGAATTGGAATGTGGAACATGAAGCATGTTAGATAATTTTAACGATGTATGGGGAAAAAATAAAAGAACCAACATGACATATAGATAGTTTGGAATCATTACCTAGGTGAACTATTTCGAGTCCTATATACTCGGAATGAATTTGAAGGTTTCCCAAGTACGAGGTAAGGTGATGTGTTGTGTCGCTATCCATAATTCAAGCCTCATCGTTGGGGTTAACAAAGGTGAAATTGGATGTTGGGGATAAGGTGTTTCATTGGTTTTTGATCCAAGGAGATGGACACTGTCTAGCCACATGATCTTGTCCTTTGCAATTATGACAAATCAGGCTTGTCACATCCACATGTGCAACTCATGTGAACTAATTGTTATTCTGCTAATTTCGAACACTTAGGCTAGAAGGTATTATGGGTTGGTTGTATGATAAATTCCAATCGTATGTCTACGAGGGATTGTACTATGATTAACATTGTGAGTGAGAGTGTTGGATCGACCTCTTTCACATCCCCTAAAACTCGAGGGCTGCTATTTTATTGAGAGATGTGCAAAATCTTGTTCAAATTGGCAGGCAAGTTGTTAATATTCTTTAGTTGACATTCTTTGGTTAAGAGAAGTCCAAATAAATCATCATACGTGATTATTATCATCTTAGCTTCAAGTGAGCGGTAGAAATCGTGGTATGGGCTGTGTGTGCCATTCAACCCATCAAGTATTGCATCAACGAGGTCCTCTGTAAGGACATTATATTGAAGGGAAATAAATTGATCAGAGTTTAATTTAGCATGCTGCAAATATTCAAAAATAGTATTTGATCCTTTCTTTACCGAATGAAGTTGTTGCTACAGATCACGAACCTGTGATCTGAACCTAGAGGCATAAGTGCTTTCTAACTTCAGCCATGCCTCTTGTGCCATCTTTACTCTAATAACCTGTGGTAAAATTGATGGTGAAAGAGAATAAAGAATCCAACTCAAAACTTGTTGATCCTTTCGGTGCCAATTTTTATATAATGAAATAGGGGGCTCATTTGCAAGCCATTCTACAGGAATAGGTGATGTACCATTAACATATTTCAATAATCACAGCTCGATAACATTAGTGTAATCAGAGTCTTCTAGAGAACATAATTTGACAAATCCAAATTCAAAGGGAGTTGATGACTTACAAGTGGCGTGAATGATTAAGTAGCCGTTTCACTTGCTGTGCTGGTCACAAGAGCACCTGAGGATGAGGATGTTGAGGTTCCAGACATGGACATGGAGATTGATCAAGAAGGGTTATAGTCGGAATAAGGAATAGGAATAGTGGTTATTAGCCTTAGATGTTTGATACCATATAATAAATTATACGATCGATTTTGATGAATTCCACACACTCAAAGTGAGGTGATGGATTGTACATTTATATTCTATCACCTCTTGATATACAAATCTTCCAACCTATCACACTAGGTTGACGTCTATGAAACCACAGGCATTGGAAAATTTTCTTGTACATTCAATCTAATGTAGTGTTGCAAAATTGTCCATGTATGAGAAATACACATTTCACAACACGAACATGTCATGATTGATGACGTATACAAAGCAAAACACTGAATTAGAAATTTGTATTTGTGGACACCATTGAGTAACCGATAAAAATAATTGCAATATTATATAGTAATGCAATACTGAATAAGTCCTCCATTACTTGCATCCAATACCTGTTATTTTGAGTCCATGCACTGCCTTTCCAACTGATACGCTCAACAGCTGCATCGATTTTGCTAATGTAGACTTGTTCATAGATATGAAGTTTGACATATAACTCATTAGTGAGATTTTTTCTACGATATTGATAGTCATCTTCATTTTTGTATATGTAGGTTACAACAACTCAAAAACCGTAAATGCCAAGTGCTTGCATATCAAGAATGCCTTCAATGTATGGATGAAAATTTTTTGAAATGTATTTCTTATACACTCAGTTTAGGAGGGGAACTCCACATGAACCGTGAAACCAAACAAATAATTTATGAATGATAAAATATGAAAAAAAGTACAAAAATTATATTAGTCAACTCATAAAATAAGCAAGTTCATATCATAAGTTGATGCATTGTTTATAGATGGAAATGAACTATTACGACGAGTCGAATTGTTGGAACATCTATGACCCCTTGAATTATGCTCCCAAGAACTTTTTTCACGTCGGTTGACCTATTCCCTTTTAGTCTTCCCCTTAAATTTTCGTTGACCTTAGGTTCAATATAATTTGCATATTTTGGGTGAAGTTGTTCTTCAAGTACACTTGACATTTTTTCCATAGCAATGAGATGGTACGTTCTAACCATGTCGATGAAATTTGCAAAATGACAGTGAGCCTCTGACAAATGCCTTGAAAAATCACCTTTTGTTTGATGCACCTTGACTTCATTAACTATAAGCATTTTCTAGAAAGGTGGATTCATAAAACAGAGATTGTTTCTTGTGCTTGTACTACATCAGGAAACTCACATGCACATAGTAGACCATGAGTTTTCTGATAAGAGCAGTAACAATTGTCATGTACCTTGGCTCCCCACTTTAACATCTTTGTGTATTCAACAAATAGTTATCTTTGAGCATGAAGAGAATGATAAGTAGATAATAAATAGAAAGGAAATCTTAAGGTGAGTGGACATCATTTTGTTCTTGATTTTTTAAGTTCAACCCTAAAAATGAACAAAAATTAAAATAATAAAAAACATTAACAAATATTGAAATACAATCATGACAATAGTATCGTATAATATTAGTAATGTACTTATTTTATCTTTATTTCTTGTGATTGAATTTTTTTATCCACCTTCGTTCATACGTTATGTAGGGTTTCGATTGATGTATGCAACCAATCCATAAGTGATGCACGTTCACTCTCTACTCTGCAATTCGACATATTCCCTTGGTGTAAAATTTGATTCGTCAATGCATGAATGAATTTTTTTTTGTAAATCAACCATGTATTTGTGATATATGATATCAAGCCAGGCTAACTATGTGACACATCTCCAAGAATTTCAAGAGCCTCATAGTATTCTTCCTTTGTTTGTGCTTTAGCAACTTGTCTCCATTTTCCATTAGCTATTTTTTGGCCTGATTCTCTATTACCAAGTACCTTGGTAAACTTGTTTTCAACATATTCTTGTGAATTTTTGTTTAGCTTTTAGTAAGTATCTTTCTTTGCCTTTATATGGCTGACTACGACTATACAAGTATGCTAATGTACATGTATCCCATGCATATTTACATAAACTATTCAACTCATCTTTCACCACTAAACACAAGAGGGTCAGATACAATTACCAATCTTATCTACAAACAAGGTTCTTGCAAACATCAACCACATCCAACTTGCAAGCTTAAAATGGGGTGGCTGTTGGCCCTCATGATATCTTTGCACTACTATCTTTGCAGGAACTGTACCGTGTAACCACATTTCTTTCACCATACCTTCCCCAACCGCAAGCATCTCCATTAACTACATTCTTCATGTGATCAATACGGCCATCCTCCTCGACTATTAATCCATCAAAATAAATAAAATATAATGAACATCATACATTAGAATAGTCATCTCTCCAAAAGGCAAGTGGAAAGATTTTGAATATGGCTACCATCACTTAACAAATGTAGAAAAATCCAATCTGTATCAATGTGATAATACATATAAAAGGTAAATGGATTAGCCAGTCATCTTGAGAATCTCCTTTGCTCTCCCATCCAATGTCTCAAACTAACTTCTAAGTTTTTTAAACCATGCTGATCTGTTAAGGAACTTCAAATGTTCCTTGTGTTATTCTTCCAAATCTCAAAAGCAATATGTCCCAAAAGACTCGACATCATGTTAGCAACATATGGGCCACCAGATTTAGGGTTGGAAACTTTTCACTTTCTCTCATGCACCCTACTACTCCGAGACTTACCACTTGAAAAAATTCCTCCAAAAAATTTTCCATTTCACCTTTTCCTGACCACACGTGTCACATCCACCACATCATTATTATCATCCCTTGCCTTTGAATTCGAAACATCTTCATTAAACTCGTAGTCACCAGTGATAAAGATAAGTGAATCTACTCCTAGCACGAGACTGGCTGATGTAGCAAGACTCAAGCCTACTCTTGTAGCTAACATGAAAGGGGCAGTCTCTACAACATCCTCTACTATTTACCGCTACTTCTGTCACCTCGTAGACGCATTAACACCACATGCTACTAAATGCTACTTATTTTTATCAATCGCTTGCTATATTATAGCCGAACATTTCCCTTTTCATGGACCTTATTTTCATCATTGAAGTAAAAAAATATTTGAAACAGTTACAAATGTACTCTAAAATTTCTAATTTATTATTATTGAAGGATGATCTCAAAAGATCCTCAATAATTAAGTCTATCTTAGAAGTAATATAAGTCTTATTTATATCAAAAGATGAAAAATGCATCGGAGGATAAAGACTGCATCTGAGGCTAGCTCCGCATCAAAAGATAAAGACTACGCCATAGGCTACAAATCTCGGAATATAGAAGAAGTGTAGAAGAACTATGAGATATTTATTTCAAATAATTTGAACAGCAATCCCTAGGCATCACGTGAGTCAACTTGCCATGTCTTGCATTTAATTCTTTGATGCTAAAAGTTTTTCCACTTGAACAGGACATAATGATGTTGGTAATAAAGAGAGAAAGTTTCTTTTTCTCCTTCATAGTAGATAACAAGTACTGGTAGGACCTTCTCTATAACAAACTTGAATCAGATGCTTACAACTTCGTTTTAATGGATTCAAATAGCCCTTAACTTGTCTCCTTTAAGTCTCATGACTCCAAGTCTCACTAACAACGGGAAGAAATCTATAAGATTCCAAGATTAACAGATACATTGGAAGCCTACATAATGGAGTGAAGCTCCAATAAAGGAATTTGGTGAAGTTTTATCAGTTAAAGAGCAATTAAACTATCTTACATCTTTCAACTTCATTTTCAAGCCTGAACAAATTTTCAATTCTAAATCTTTTGTAAAAGAGCTAATTTGAAACAAAGTGTAAAAACTCAAATCCTTCTTCAAATTCAAACTTGTAAACACTTTCTTAGTGGTAAGTGAGTGTGGGGGAGCTTAGATACTAGTTAGATAGTACTCCTAGTATTGGTAGTAGCTTAGAGCTTGGATACAATTAGATGGTACTCTTGTATTGTAAAGCTCAAAAGGTGTAGATGTTAGACAATACTTCAATCTCTTGAGATAGTATTGTAGAGGTTTATTCTCCACCCTAAGGAGAACCACTAGTAGATTAACTCTCGGACAACAATTCCAAAGGATTGGATTTGGTAAAGGCTGAACTAGTATAAAAAATATCACGTTTGCAATTTTCTTACTCTACTCTTTATTTGTTGCATTCACACTTACAAACTATAAAAAAACTAAGTTAAATGAGACTATGTCAAAGGACAAATTCTGAAAACTGTGAGTATCTCGAAAAAATTCATTCACCCCCCTCTAACTTGTTTAATCACCCTACTAGGTCCAACAAGTGGTATCAAAGCAATATTCATCTAAAGATATAACCAATTTTGAGTTAAAGATCATACAATCATGGGTAAAAACAACATGAAACATCTTCTTAGTAATTAGACCACATAGATCTTCCCGAGGGACTATCGATGTCCAGACATCCCCTATTCTTTAAATAGAATTATATATTCTTGACAAAAATGATGAAAAACTTCATCCAATCCTAGGATATGTATACCTGGCTTGCTATTACCAACAGCCAATACATACCTGCGGTAATTGTGGATGGAGTCACTGACCTTTAACTTGGAAGCTCATATAACGATTCTGATATGAAAAAATCATAGAGTCATGCAACTGCTATTAACTTTCTTTTTGTGCCTTAGATGCAGTAGAATATAAAATTTAAAGTTGCTGTAGAACCCAAGTTAATAGTACTTTACAATACTGAGTAGTTTTGGAAATAGCAAACTGTCTAGGATAGTGAAATTAATTGAGTACTAAGTAGAATCTTAATTTAGAAAGCTGACTTGAGTTCATTCAAGGGAGAATAACTCAGTTTTGCTAGATGATTAATTAAGTTATGACTTAGAGTAGAAAAAGCTGAGTTTGTGCTGAGTACTACATAGTTTAGGATTACTTCACTCAACTCATGCTGAGTCTTGCGTTTACTTAATTAAACGCATGTTTCTTGACAGGTAGAGACTTAATGACACATTTGCTACTAACTTCATCGGTGAAGGAATGAAATATTCTTTAATTACTTTTTAGGAGAAAAGGCGCTAAAATTAACGAAGATTCCCGTGGTCCTCACAACGCCAAAAAGTGTTAATATGGATATCAATGATTCCTCAATACAGTCTAAGTAAAAGGAATTTTCTATTATGCACCGCTTGTTCGCCACTTTTCTACTAATAAGTTTAATAACTTTTTTGCAAAGAGTTACGCTATATATTAATGGTGCAAAAAACTTGTTCGCGTAAAGTCTAGGTGTTGTCAGTACCTCTTATAAAATAGAAAAATGATGATAACTGCAAGTATATAGTTGCAATGTAGTTTTAAAAGATACCAATCCCACAGGAAAAGACTAGCACTAAAGATCAACAAGGAAGATAAAAGAAATAAAATAAAATATATTGATATTTTGGATAGGAAGGTTAAAATGAGGAATGAGTTAATATAGATATGAAAGATTAGAAAATCTAAATATATAGATTTTCCCTACGAAATAAGGATAGCAGAGAAAACATGCAAGTTCAACAAAAATGTTACGATTCACTAAATTAATCTAACAGACTCAGTTTAAAATACCCAGATGTTCAATTATTCGCTGCAGAGAAACGCATGAAATAACTTTTCTAAACCTAGCGTAAACAAATTAAGACAATTATATAACGTCAATACTATACTTAGTACGGGTCGCTCTCACATAGCCACATTTAGCAAGTTACCACACCAAAAATGTTGTCTCACTAAATAGCGTTATATCATAGATCCAGTGATTATACATGATATTGTTAACCCTGAAACTACTTTTAACTACAACGCATATAACTTGATTAATATAAAAGACTTAAAATGAAATACGCATTATGACATATAGACATATCATAAACTTGGAAATATAAAGTATAAGAAGAAAGCAAAGCAAAGTTGTAAGGTATGCAAGTGAAAGCTAAAGTTGATCAAACCATATCCACTCTTTAAAGGGAGTCATCAATTCCCGCAATTCCTATGTCTGCTTTGAATTCGGTCTCAACCCGTACAGAACCTCCGCTAGGATGCTATTCTTTGCGAATATCGAATAAAAGAATATTGAAGAATGAAAACTTTTAATGATAAGTGATTTGCAAGTACACTTATACAAATAATCACTCGAGAATATAGAGAAATCTAGTGATCGAAATAAGGATTCGAATCACTTAAACATTTTCTTGCTAACACTTATTAATGTAGCGAATTCTCTATCTATACACACACTATATTTCTCTCATGCACTCTAATATTTTCCATCCATCTCACTCTGCTTGATTGCACAAAATTGTAGGGTTTGGAGCCCTATTTATAGAGTTCGATGGGTTGCATCTATCCATACGAAGAGTCATGTCCATTGGTGAATGATTGCATCACTTCATTGTTTGGTTGAGAAGCTTCAATCTAATCCACAATGGATAGGCACCTTTTCATGATTGGTTTATTTCTGATAGGTGTCTATTCATTGGTAGTTTATGGCGGTTGATCATTCTTATCTACCGGTTGGTAGTTAAGAAGATTAAACAAGAAAACTATCCAAGTCGCGACCATTAATCTTTGATTGGTAGACTTCTGTTTTGAAGAAGAACAAGTCGCGACCACGAATGATTGTCACGATCGTGAATTGCATTTTTCTTAAGAATTCTCCTTGTAACATCACCGATCTTTGACATCTTTGATCCTAAGCCAAATCTTTAAGTTCCACGCATCTTTTTGCACCTTTTTCACTTTTTTCATAGAATTCCACTTTAGATCATTTTACTCCCAAGATTTACCTAGTATATGCATTTGCATAAAAAACAACTACATACCACGTGAAATCTTTTATATGAAGTATAAAAATGACTTAAACTATAGTGTTTAGTGTGTAAAATAATATGATAATAAGTGTAATTATACACTTATCAAAAACATTATGTGAATGATCATGAAAATGCATGCTGCGGAACATCACACAAGTAAGCAAAGTTCTGATTCATTGATTGAAATGCCTCATAGGCAGAATTGTTAACATAAAAAATGTTTGCAATATTAAAAATTACATCATTAGCATCATACTCCTCCATAGGCGGAGGGTCTTCATTTATCACAGAAGCTGGCTCTTCAAGGATGGGCTCAATAAGGACGGTCCTCTTCTCCTAGGTAGCAGCTTTGGTGATGACCTATGTGGCTGTAGCTAATTGTTCCTTGGCGCTTCCATCCTTCTTCTTCATTAGGACTGCGAGGGCTCTAGTGATAGCCATGATGGCATCTTGGACTTTATTCTCCATAGTTTCAGATTTAGGTTCGTCTTCAACGAACATCTTCGCTTGAACCTTGCTCATGGCGGCAGCAACAACTGCTTTTAGAGCCACAACCTGCACTCATTTTTCCACACTAACCCCTTTTAGGAACTCAACCTCTTCTGAGCCATTAACATACTCAATAATCGGAGACAACATACACTCCTTCGAGAAATCGAACACATCTTCGAAGATCTCAAACCCCGACACAAACTCTCCACCTACTAGAACAAGCTCACTATCCCCCAAGTATTGCCTGACCCCATCAATAATGCACACAATGACCATATTGCAAAAGGATGGTCACTTGTGCTTTTAGATTTTATGCCTAAGGGTAAATCCCAATTCAGCTTTAGGAGTCAATAAGAGAGGATCAATGGCTTCCACCATCCCTTGGTGATACTTGCCGAGTCCCTTCCCAAGAACAAATCCATGTTTCTTCATAATTATCTTCAAACCCGCCAAGAAATAGCGGTACCCCATGGGAATCTTCTTCCTTTTCTTCTCTTCTTCTTGGCCAATCATGGCCACCCTTAACCCTTCCGGCTCTTGCTTCGCGAAGGCTACCACTGCCATTATCGATTCCTTATTTGCCTCTATAGTCACTGGCTTGCCTTAAAGAACTAGTTTGATCTTTTGCTAGAGTGTAGAGGGGACAATGCCAAGGGCATGGATCCAAGGCCTTCCCAATAGCAAGGAGTAAGAAACTGGTATATCCAGCACAGCAAACTTTACCTTGAACTTCACCCCGTTCACTGTCACAGCCATGGTGAATGTTCCTACCACTCCGCGCTTTAAAACATCATAGGCCCGGATAATAGTATCCGACCTTTCCAGCATATTTTCACTCAAACCCAACTGAGGAAGCACCTTTAGCAAGCATAAATTTAGAGCCGACCCATCACCCACCATCACGTAAGGGATGGATCTATCAAAGATATTGACCCTAATGAAGAGGGCCTTATTGTGATTTCATTGTTCAGGGGGTAAATTGGACCAGATGAACGTGATGGTCGGGATTTTCTTCAAGGGTATCCCCTCCCCTATTGCTGACACATTTCAATCATTGAAGTTATCAGTGTCTCTTCCATCTCCATTAATTTTTGCTCTAGTCTTCGGTGATGTGCCTCGGAAAAGCGCAACAACAGCTAGATGCTGTATTTGGATTGCGTACTCTTGAGTTGATTGACCAAGGGGTCAAATTCAAGCTCATCTTCCTTAACCACAGGGGGTAGGGGTGGCTTAGTGTGATACCTGGTAGTTTACTCAGCTGGTAAATTCCCAAGTTGGATGGGATTATTTCTAAAAACTCGACCACTACAGGTCACTCTCAAAACTCCATTCTCTACCACCCTCATTTCAGTGAGTGTTTGCCACAGGTTTTGCAGCTCTTCTCTCCTCCTCTTTACATTGTTCACCTAGTAAGAATCCAGATTGATGGGTCCCTTACTATACAAGATTTCTTCACCCTCCAAGGGATGAGTGCCATCCTTTTCTCTCCTTCTCTAGATCTTTATTACATACTCATCCAGGTCGATGGGCTTTGCTTGTATCTTCCTCACTTCCGGCTCTTCCACCTCCTCCTTCACTCCGTCTACCACGTGCACAGACTCGAACAAGTCTTAGTCCTTCATTGTGCTCTTGACAGATATCAAGACTGATCTCATAGAATTCACCCTAGGGGTAGATTGGGCAAGCATATCAAGAACTTGATTTGAGGGGATCTCGGTTCCCATGATGAAAATGTGACGGTCCCATTCTCAGAGGTTACACTTAATGTCGAGTTCCTTCTCAATAATGTCAATGAAGCCTAGGTACTCATTCATAGATAGGCGATCACAAATATCTGGTAGGGCCCTGTCAATCAACATCTTCATAAGTTATTTAGTCATGGGTTTATGTTTGATCACTACTTAGAGGGACATCTACTTCTGCGCATATGCCCTAAAAGGCTCATACACGTCTTGCCTATAAGCTGCCATGTCTCTCATCCCCAATTTTAGCCTCTCCATGAACATGAAATTTTCTGAGAAATGTTTGTCCAGCTGTTCCTCATTATGGGTAATTGGATCATGTAACACTCGCCAGCTATTCTTGTTAAAGAGCATGGGAAAGGAAGGGTGATAGTCTCAACTGAGAGTCCCTGGGCTCGTACAAAAGCCTTGAATTGGAAGATATGAAAAGATGGGCCCTCACTTCCATCATAAGAGGACATTCCCGCAAGGGTAAAATCGGGACAACTGCACTGCATCCTTCCCCCAATTTGCGATGAACTTGCTTCTTCCTCCCTAGTAGCATATGGAGCTCTCTAATCATCAATGGCCATGACGTGCTCTCCCCTACTAGCCTGCACCACCATCCTAAGCACCTGCTCTTCTAGCAACCCCGACTCTACAGTGCAAATACAGTCTCTGATCTCATTTTCAAGCTATCTAACTTCCCCCCTTCCTCCATCAACATCTTTAGGCTTGTTATCCTCAACCTGAACAACCGCTCATTATAAAATTATTGAGTTCCCCCCATTATCCTACCTATCATCTAATGCTTTCCCATTCGTGCTTTCAATACCACCTCAATTGACATCCACCTTTGAATGTATTCACAAAAACACTCCCCTTCATTTTGGGTGCAAGCTATTAGCCCTCGCATCCGCACTTCTGGATACTCCAAAAATAGGAAGTGCTCCTTGAAAGCTTTAGAAATCTTCCCTTAATCACACTTTACCACCTTAGGTGGGAAGGCATACCACTCTGCAACTATCCTCAACAAAGAACAGGGCAGCATCTCAGCCATCAGCTCATTAGAAGAACCCCTCGCCCGCATCAAGGCCTCGAATTTTAGAAGATGGAAATACGGTGATTCCTTCCCACTAAACATGGGCATCTTGCACACATTGAAATCTAGATCCCTACATTGAAAGGATCCACCAAAACCCAAGAACTGGCTCCTTCCTCAAGAGCAGCCATAACTCGCCTCTCATTACCATTTCAAACTCCCTAGTCACTTCTCCCATGCACCTCAAAACCTACTTCTCTTCCAGCCCGGAGACTATCATCCTCACTACTCCATGAAACTGCTTGAGTGGGTTGGTTTTCATGCTTGGCTTTAATTTGGGCTCTGCCACCACCTCATCCTTTACCAGCTTTTGGATGTTCTTCAAAAGATCTTTACAATTGTTCGTTTGGTTGCCTACCACAACATGGTAATTGAAAAATGAGTATCTTCAGCTCCCGCAACTTAGTGAAGAGAAAGCCAATATTAGCTTCATACAGAGAGATTTCGTGGTAATTCTCCTTTGAAAACCTTACTTTCGCTACCGGCTCAAACTGGACTACCTACACTGTAGCTTGATTCCCCTTTGATTGTGAAGGGTTGGTGGATGATGATCCCGAGTCATTCTTCCTAAATCATGCTTAACTGACTGGTTATCCCGCATGCATCTCTAGGGATTCGATCCACTCCATTCGTTCAGCCTTCTCGAATACCTCATTGTAGGAGGAAAAGGTATCCATCCCCAACCTCTGTTTTTATGTAGCCAGAGCCCCAACTAGCAACTTTGCACTCATCTACAATAGGCTAAGACGATCCTTCTATAAGACCTGAGTAGCCACCCACCTACTTTAGTAAGGCTTAAACATCTCCCCAAGCTTTTACCTCACGGCTTCCAAGTTCTGCATTGCCATCTTCATTTGGGAGTTGAAGCCATATCATTCCACCAGAGCTGCTAAGAGGTGCTCCCAGTTGTGAGATACCTCCGTCGATAAATTGTTATACCACTAATTGGTCAGAGCCGCCAACTTCACTATAAACATTTTAGCAAGCATCTTGTCACTGACTTGACAGGCTCGCATCACTGTCTGGTAATTAGTTAGATGGGCCTAGGGATCTCCTTCCCCATTGAACTTTACTAATTTCGGCATCGAGAAGTTTTTTGGTAGCCAATCATCACTTGGCGCTACTAAGGGCGCTGAATAACTACCGGGCTGGAAGCTTGGATACAGAGAGGCATGAGTTGCTAAAAACTATTACCACAACTCTTCTATACTGGGCTGGGAAGTAGAATAGCCCATTTCTGGCTTGGCCTGGAAGTTGTACTGATTGTAAGGGCCCTTGGAATAGGAAGGACCGCTAGGCGGAAGTGCTAAACTTGATTGGGTTGAGAATTTACTCAGATGATGTGCTGTTAGTGCATTAAAACCCGAGCCATATCTGAAAGACGGAGCTTGAAAGTTCGGAATAGCCCCAGACTAGGGAAAGAAACCTTGTGTGGTAGGGATGAAACTTGAAGATTCCCCTCCTGGCCTCACTTTTGTTGTAAACTATTGGAAGCTCTGATGATAACCCAAAGGTCCGTATTGAGTTAACGGATCCAAAACCATATGATCTGCCATGGCCTCGAATTGACCACTACTTCCCCAAGCCTAGCTTGTGCCAAAACTCACCTGACCCAATCTAGGGGGAATCTAGAAATGGCCCATTGTTTGAGAATCTCCTGTGTCGAGTTGGCCGCTGGATGATGGGAATGCGTGAGGAGTAGAGCTGGGCCTTCTAGCCATGGGATGGCTAGCAGCAGTAGGACCTTGAAGATTCCCGATGAGCTCTTGATTGGATTACCTGCCCTCTTATTGTTTAGGATTTGTGTGGAATTGCATAGCTTGAGTGAATTGGTCGCTATAGAGAACTGCACTAAGAGCATTGGTTATTTCTAGACTTAACCCTAAATGTGGGGCCGCAGGCCTATCTTGAACTCATTGATTATCCCCGTTGAAATATTCTGTTGTTCTGCTATCTCTAGAAACAGCTCTGAACCGAAAGCTGATATTTTCTCTGAACCTGACCTCGAACATGAATCTGAAACCGAAACCTCACTTGAATCCATGTACTGGTGATTCTACCCAGTGAGCCACGGTAGGAGAGATCCGGATGAGCCGATGAGCTGACCTCCTCCAAGCCTTAGCTGAAGTAGACACAATCAACCATCACCAGAAATGAATTGCATGCTTGATTGACTTGAGATTGATGCGTGAGATGTTCATGTAATGTCTACGACACAAGGGTTAGCATGCTATGATGATGAATAAAATCATTGCCGGCCTAGAGAGCTAGCTAAAAGATAAGTAGGTTTGCCAATCCTTTTGAAATAAACCAACGAGGTTCGCCTATTACCCATGTGATAACAAGCTATTCCAAAGTTTTCAGGAGAATCAAATCACAAAGATGCGAAAGGGGTATATTTGTCAATCCATTTGAAATAATCTAAACATAATTAGGTTTACTATACTGCCTATGTGGCAATAAGTAAAGGGATGCCATTTTGGCAAAAAAGGTGATAAGTTTGCCAATCCTTTTAAAACAAATAGACCGAAAATGACAAGGGATCGCGTATTATCTGAGTGATAATGTGGTTTTGATTTTAAGAATTAAACACCATGGATTTCTCTTGACAAATTTAAGTTCGGGTAAAACAATGTGTTATACCCTATGGTTTATGACTTCAAACGGGTGGAAGTTGAAGCGCCGAGCAGGCACTGCTATAACCAAGGGTGACCCTAACCCTAGGTAACATTGTCTCATAGCGTCTATCTAAATCTAAGTGAGTGATATCAGGGTCAAATGATGTGTTAAACCTAGTAGCTCACAACTCCGAATAGATAGAGGTTTGAGTGCCACGTAGGCACTATCATAGCCACGGATGGCCCTAACCGTAGGTGACACTCTCTTGTCGTGTATTCTAATTCTAGGTTCATGTTTGGGTAGAATGGTGTGTTATACCCTATGGCTTAGAAGTTCATGATTCTAAGAGGATAAAGGTTCGAGTGCCAAGTAAGCACTATTATAACCATGGGTGGCCCTAACCCTAGGTGACGCTGTCTCATCGCATCTTCTTATTTCTAAGTAGGTGATATAGGGGTAATGACATGTGTGTGTATAATTTTTATCTGCATAACAAATCTTGAGTTAGCATAATGCTTTACACAAAATAAACATGGTGATGTGATGATGAACTGTAACACATAGCACACAACATATGACTTACAACCTTATATCTCCCGCGCATAAGGTTTAGGCTTGGATCATCTTAATACCGTGAAGTATTAAGGAGCAAACCTGCATAAAAGATACATTCGTTTTGGTAAACCTATGGGAAGTAGCTACAGTTTACTTATATGAGTTTGGACACGGGTTGTTGATGTTGAAAGTTCTTATTGCACTATGATACAATCCAAGACTCTCCCCAAATAGGTACGAACGAGGGAGGTACATGTGATATGGCAACAAGTGATCCACCCGCTAAGTATCTTTGGTCGCCATGGGGTCGGAAATGATACTTTCGTAAGCTTCACGGTAATAGGGGCATCCTAATCTTAAAGGCTAAGCCATCTAATGCATATGCTTTTGTTTGATATTTTAAATGTGGATTAACTCATTTGATGACATTTTGATACTCATCTAAAATCTTTCAAACTTGTTTAAAGTTTAAAAAAGATGTCCCCAGCGGAGTCACCACTATGAGCGGATGAAGTTCGACTCACGCGATCATTGGGAGGCGCCGGCCCCCTGAGGGGGCGTGGGGTTTTCGAAAATGTAGTTGGAAAAATATTTGTTGAAAAGTATTGCTCGAAAATGAATTTCAAGCTCAAAAGACTCGAGACCAAAATCTCTAGTCTATGTTACAAAGTCGCTACCCTGATCAGCTCTTCCGAGAAAATTTGGTACAACATAGATCCATTTGCCTAATTTGTACCATAGAATAGAGATTCAGGTTTAGATGAGTTACCTATTTCGTCATCATTTGAGTAAAATTACACTATGCAAGAAACCACATTTATAGTATTCGAACTAAACTAGATATTTTTGTTTTATGTTTTTAGTTTATCACACATGCATAAAGCGGTAAGTAAATTGTGGAAAGTAAATACGTCAGAAATTTAAATGCGCATAGTCTACGGGGGATTAATTACATCATTGGGTTGGGGTTTACAAATCGCCTCAATACATCAAAATCTAAGGGATACAATCACCTAAAATAAATCGATATCTATTGAATATTACATTTGATTTTAATATTAAATGCGATACTCGAAGGAAATTAAACCCTAACATACACCTATCCTAAACTACCTGCATCCATAAAAGGTTAGCATAAATACGACATATCACACGTAATAACAAGTATGTTTGTTTTGTTTTTTTGCGAGACTCGGGCGGTCTAATTTAAAAAGTCGAGAGATTGAAATTTCTTTTTTCTGAAATTGATTCATTTTATACACATAAGTCACTTAGCCATTTTATTAGTGGAAATGTCACATGTAAATATTTATTAGGTCGGTTATCCGGGAACTTTGGTTCACTTCGTCAGGGTTTCCTTACACGCTTCTTAAGAATATTGGCGGAAAATAAATCTAAGTCCGAATATGTAATAAAGTAATACTATTAAACCCATTCTAAAGGGAAACCATTAAAGTCGGTAGAATAACATCCCTATAAAGGGGAACCGACTCCAACCGTCCTAACGCCATTCAGAATGGTCTCAGGATTGTGAAATCCTCAAACATACGTATTATATTGCTTAAAAACTAAGATTTTGGGTTTGAATGGTCACCACTGACCCTCTTGAACATAAAACGAAATGTGGAAACTTTGCAAACATTTTGCATGTATTCTGAGAGCAATATCATTAGTGACATTGCTGATGTCGTTAACGACATTGCAATGCCGTTAACAAAATCTCAGAGGCAGAGACATGCAATTTTTTTATTTTATACATTTTCACATTTTTCACACATCAAGAACACATATATGATACAAACAAGTGAGACATGGCTCTAGGAACTTAGAGGCTTACCCTATTGCCGTGAATCCACTTCGCTTGGTTCACGAAAATCCTCGAAAAGTCCTCCTTGTTTCTTTGGTTCGGTTGGCGATTTTGTCGAAAAGGTAAGAGTAAAAGCTACTCTTTCAAGGGAAATGGAAATCCCTGAATATAAATCTTGACAAGAGGAAGAAAGGAAGTAGAAATCCTTCTTCTATCAAGTTTAGACCTAAAAAAAACTTAGAACTTAGGAAAATTTGTTAAAGTCAAGCTAAATGAACAAGTGTTACAAATGGGCAAAGACGCTAAGAAAACTTGAACCAACTTCTATTGAGATAGAAATCAGAAGAAGTAGTCCATAGGAACTCTAAACCTCAAAGTTTGCTTAAATTACTACACAACTCTAACTTTCCGAAAATGTGAACTAAACCTCAAACTTACCTAAATAACCCAAATGACCCAAGTTCATGCCCTACCCATGAACTTAAACACTCAAGTTCTGGAACTTTGAAAGAATATGAGTTAAAAGATGTTAACTTAGTCACCAAAGTGCTTAACTACCTCAAGAACACCAAGAACACTTCAAACTTTTACTTAACTTTTGAACTCACTTGCTTGCTGGTATTTTATACTAAAATGAGCTCCCCCTCCAATTGAAACTCAGCTCTAAACTTAAAGGGGGCTCCCTTCAATCCAAAACTCACCTAGCTAAACTTAGGCCACACTTATACCTTTTTAATTTTTTGCTTTTTCCTTCAATCCTAATGCAAATGTTTTATGGACATCACCTAGGTAAGGTGTAGAAGATGGTGCTATAGAGCACAGGGGTAAAGATTGCGTTTTTGGCTTAAAAATGAAGAAATTGCAGTTTTGGTCTGCCTGCAAAGTTAATGTCATTAACGACACCAGCCATAAGATTAATGATATGGCCATGTCCTTAACAACATGGCACTTGCAAGAAGGCTTTTTTCTTCTTTATTTTGGGCTTTTCAGGAATGGAGAGGCCCAATGAAATAAAGTAGATGATTTCTAAACGATTTCAGGACTCTACAAAATGGAAAAGCTAACAAGGGAAAAATTACAGCTTCATCATTGAACTCACGAGTCGGGAGTAGAATCCTATGCTCACACATAGGTTTCATCATAATTGATTCCTTCCTGCTAGTTGTAGCCTTACGCAATGAGTGTGACCTTGTTTCTCATCACATTTCCATCTTCATCAAGTTTCAAGCTTGTTCTTCAATACCCACTTAGTTCCAATAATTGATTTTCCTCTCATTTTTGGTACTAGATCCCAAATACTATTGCCTTTGAACTGATCTAGTTCTTCTTGCATCACGATCATCCAATAGTCATCACTTTCATCCTCTTCAAATTTCTTAGGTTTAATCAATGAGATAAATTTTGGATAACTCATCATTCTGCTAAGCTAACCTTGCATCATAACAATATTATGAACGTCATCAATAATACAATCAATTAGGTGATTACGATGAGTCATAATCTCTCTTAGAAGATTCTGATTTGCAACTAGAATCTCCATAATGGGTTATTGATGTTGATCATTATCTCCTTTGTGGAAATTGGTTAAAAGATCTTCTCCAACTTTAACTTCCTTAGTGTTTAGCTCTTGTGCTGAATTGGGTAGTACAGAGAATGACATGTTGAGTTGATTTTCTCCTTGATTTACTTCTTCATCAACATCAGAGGCTTGTCTACTTGCATCGTTATTTTTGTCAAAATCTATATTCATTGACTCCTCTAATAAACTGATTCTTTTGACACATATCCTATATGCCATATTATTTATTGAGTAATCCAAAAAGATACCTTCATCCATCTTAAGATCAAACTTTCCTAGCTACTCTTTCGAATTTAAAATAAAACACCTATAACTAAATGATCTGAGATGACCAATCTTAGGCTTTTGCCCTAACCAAATCCCAAGGAGTTTTCTTCATAATTGGGTGAATTAAAACTCGATTAAGGATATAACAAGTTGTATTGATAGCTTCTCCCTAAAAGTACTTTGGTAGATTGTTATTGTTCGCCACTTTTCTACAGATAAGTTTAATAACTTTTACGCAAAGAGTTTGGCTAAATATCAACGGCGCCAAAACTTGTTCATGTGAAATATAGGTGTTATCAATACCCCTCATCAAATAGAAAAATGATGATAACTGCAAGTATACAATTGCGATGTAGTTTTAAAGGACATCGATCCCATAGGGAAGGGCTAGTTCTAAAGATCAACAAGGAAGATAAGATAAAAAGAAAATAAAATAATGTATAGTTTTTTGGATATGATGGTTAGAATGAAATATGAGTAAATATAGGTATGAAAGATAAGAGAATCTAAATATATAGATTTTCCCTACCAAATAAGGAAAGCAGAGAAAACATGCAAGTTCAACAAGGATGTTACGATTCACTAAACAAATCTAATAGACTCTGTTCTAAATACTCAGATGTTCAATTATTCGTCGCAGAGTAACACGTGAAATGACTTTTCTAGATCTAGCAACAAATGAATTAAGACTATCATATAAACCTGGACAACATCAATACTATGCTTAGTACGGGTTGCTCTCACATAGGCACATTTAGCAAGTTACCATTCCAAAAATGTTGCCTCACTAAACAGCGTTATATCACAGATCCAGTGATTATACATGATATTGTAACTACTCTTAAAATTAACTCCAACGCATATAACTTTATTAACATGAAAGACTTAACATGAAATGTGCATTATGACACATAGACATATCATAAACTTCAAAATCAAAAGTATAAGTAGAAAGCAAAGCAAAGCTATAAGGTATGCAAGTGAAAGCTAAAGTTGATCAAACCATATCCACTTTTTAATGGGAGTCATCAATTCCCGCAATTCCTGCATCTGCTTTGAATTCGGTCTCGGCCCGTACAGAAACTCCACTAGGATGCTATTCTTTACGAATATCGAACAAACGAATATTGAAAAACGAAAACTTTTATTGATAAGTGATTTGCAAGTACACTTATACAACAATCGCTTGAGAAAGTAGAGAATCTAATGATCGAAACAAGGATTTGAATCACTTAAACATTTTCTCACTAACGCTTATGAACGTAGCAAACTCTCTATCTATACACACTATATGTAACCCTATAATTGCACTCTAATATTCTCCTCTCTTTTGGTGTCACTCTGGTGCATGAAATTTGAGATGTTTGGAGCCCTATTTATAGAGTTCGAAGGGTTGCGTCTATCCAAACATAGGGTTGTGTCCATTGGTGAATGATTGCATCTCTTCATTGTGATTGGTTGAGAAGCTTTAATATAATCCATAATGGATAGGCACCTTTTCATGATTGGTTGACTCTTGATTAATGTTTTTTCATTAGTAGTTAATGGCGGTTGATCATGCTTATCTGGCGGTTGGTAGTAAAGAAGATAGAACTAGAAAACCATCCAAGTAGCGACAACGATATACATGTCGTGACCGTGATACTTTGATTGGCAGACTTCTGTTCTGAAGAAGAACAAGTCGCGACCACGAATGATTGTCATGACCGTGAGTTGAGTTTTTCTTCAGAATTCTCCTTGTAACTTTACCGATCTTTGATAGCTTCGATCCTAAGCCAAATCTTTAAGTTCCACGCATCTTTTTGCACCTTTTTCACTCTTTTTTCATATAATTCCACTTTTGATTATTTTACTCCCAAGATTTACCTAGTATCTCTATTTGCATAAAAAAATAACTACATACCACGTGAAATCTTTTATATAAAGTATAAAAATGACTAAAACTATAGTGTTTAATGTATAAAATTTATGTGATAATAAGTGTAATTATACACTTATCAGTTATCACTCAACATAGATCTCATCATTTGAACTATAGTTTTGTTCTTCCTTTCTAACACCCCAATTTATTAAGGCATATAAGGAGTAGTGTGAGCACGGGATTTTGTACCAGCTCGCGCGTTCAATGATGACGCCTTTTCAGGATATTTATCCACTAATCACACGATTTTCGACCGTCCAATGATCTTCAAATAGGAATCCTCCTCGTCTCTGAATTCAAAAAGACATTTTTAATAAAATTATTTAATTTTATTCCTTTAATTCAAAAATTAATTAAAAAATATAAAAATGGACAAAAAAAATTCAAAAAACACGGTGGAAAACTGGATCCGGGGCCTGCATCACCGAGGATTGGCGAACCAAGCCTCGCCGGCACCTAGCCAAACTCCTTGGTGAGGCACCTCGCCAAGGACTTTGGCGATCTCGCCAAGGACTTTGGCGAGGAGCCTCGCAAAACTTTCTCTGGCGAGACCCCTCGCTGGAAAAACTTACAGTTTTTGGATTTTCGAAATTTTTCCTATAAATAGTCGGGACTTTTTTTATAAATGGAACTGGAAATTTTTTAGACAAAAATATAATTTTTTGAACCGCATCGGATTTCAAGAACTCAACAACTACTTTTGGGGACTCGAAAATTTTCAAACAAAAATATAATTTTCTTAATTACACTAAAATTCCAAGAACTAAACGAAGATTCTTTGGACTTTTACAACAACAATTTTACCTAAACTAAAGGACAAGGAGGACTTCCAAAGGCCAAACAGATATGCCAAAGTGGATTCATACCGAAAGGGTAAGCCTCTAAGTTCCTAGAGTTGCTCCATCTCGTGTTCCAGATATTGTTCTACGTGTGAACCTAGGAATACATTTTTTTTCTTTTATTATGTAAATAATGGCGTAATTTTCTTCTTTATCTTTTATCTCTTTTTAATTTTCTTGTTAGAATATCCCCACGAAGGGAATAAAAAGTATTCCCAGATAACAGACCTCACATTTTGCCATGTGGTCATTTTCATTAATAAAATTGACCAACATATGTGTAAATAAAAATGCACCAATTTTTATTTAAATTAACAACTTTAAATTGTCGATGTTTTAATTAGGCCACATGGGGCTCGCTAAAATCAAATCGAACATACGTGCCATATCTTATGCTAACCTTTGTGGGTGCAGGTTAGATGTATACCTGGGATTTATTTTCCTTCGGGTATTGCATATATTTTTACGAAAATTGGAATTAATAGATTAGGCGGCCGGGTCCATCCCCTGAGGTTTATTTTTCGTAATCTTTACTTTTCCGCATTTACTTAATGCTTGATGTATGGATTTATTTCTTTCCGCATGAGCGTTAAAACATGCATTTAAACACGAAAAACGACCTAAGTGCGAATATGCATAACTAAGAAAATACGGTTTTCTATAGATGTAATATAATGTGATCACTTAAGAAATAAGCAACGTATCCCAGACCCGAATCTCTGTGTCTTAGTGGGTCATCCCTCGGATGTTATGCCTCACAGGACTCTAATTCCTGGAAAGAGCTAATCCAGGTGGCGACTCCACACTAAGAGACGGCGGATTCGGGTTCTACCCGATCTAAAAACATTTTCACTTTCTCTCTACCAAAACCTTTCCTAGGTCCCACGACCCGGTGCACCTTTTTAAAACCCTGGTCTACCGCGCCTCTCATCTCCGCATGCTCTCGGCCCACCGCTCCGTGTCGTCCGCTCATAGTGGTGACTCTGCTGGGGATTTTTCTAAAAAATTATTTTTTGAAGGTTTTAGATTTTGGATATGTGCCGAAAATTATTGATCACATTATTCTATTTTCTCTTAATTATGACATATTCATAATAACGCATTGCAGTAGAAGGGATTAGCCCATAAGTTTAAGGTACCCCTATTACCGCGAAGCTTTCTCTTGTACTAATCTGCCTCCCTAAGAAAAGATATTACTCTAGCCGGTGGAGCACTTGTTGCCATATCGCATGTGCCTCCCTCAACCCATTTAGGGAGAGGCTTGGAGTGTATTTTAGTGCAACAAGAACCTTCTACATCAATAACCCATTTACAAACCTCATGTAAATAACCCATAGGCATTTTTCCTAGGGTGTTACCCAACAAAAGACCATGCATTATATTTTTATGCAGGTGCACTCCATAGTATCTTCATGATACTAAGATAAACCAAACTTAGGATAGAGACTAGCCAAAAACCCTATACACGGGAGTTGTAGGTTGGAAGTTTGGACATTGCATGCTATGTGCTATGTGTATACTACTTTCAAATTATCACTGAACAAATGTCATACTAACCACGAATTCTTGTGCAGACACTTGAACGTACACACTTATGATATTAAATGTACATATCACGATACCAAACCAATATCACATACACTTAGCACAGTTGACACTATAGATCCTATAGATGTCCACTTGACATCTCGCTATTAGCCTACAAATGGTAAACATACCTTCCTTTTACTACGTGATGTCCACTTGACGTTCGAAACTTAGCCCACAAAGGGCAATAATAAATTTATACACATCATCTTTGAGATTTTCACTCGACATCCAACTTACAGCCCTTCAGGGTAATTATACACACCAAAAGCCCAATGGGGCAAATACCTACCCAAAACCATTTTTTCCTACATTAAAGGATATTTTAGTTGATATCCTAACCTAAGCCCACACGAGGAGAACTTACTTCAAAAGTCCTACTTTACCAAAAAGCCAAGGGTATACGCTTCATACCCGAATCATTCGCCTACACGAGGCAATAATTCACGTATCACCACATACCCTCAAATAGTGATGACCACATAGGCATCCAAAACTCCACCCTAATTGGGTAAGATAACCCAATCATTCATCAGATAGCTACATACGGTAGTTGCTTTCATTTCATTAGGGTATGCCATGCTACTTACCCGAAACAATTTTGACCTCCTCATTCTATGAGACCTAGTCATAGGACAAAACCTTAACCTTTTAACCTATTACCACACAGTAACTTGGTCATCTCATGATGTCACATAGACATTGTACAAATCTCAAATCCAACCCCCGTTGTTGGATTTTTATTTCCACATGTTTTCATCTTTATGAATAACCTGTTTGTTTCAAATGGATTGATATACATGTTATTTCACATCATGGCATGCTAATCCCTTGTGAATGCAGCTATAACATTAAACATCTCACACATTTCTCGCATCATGAGTCATGTCATGAATCTTACATGCACAATCTGATTTTCTGCTTTTATATCTTAGCTTGGAAAAGGCCTACTCATTGCTTGGTCCGAGTTTCTCCAATGGTTAATCTAGAGGGGGTTCTGTACATTGACTCAAGTGAGGACTTGGGTTTAGACTCATATTCAGTTTAACAAATGTCTCTCATGGATAATCCACGAGAAGAAGGTTAGGGGGAGGATCACCTTGTCCTTACGGAACAAAATTCTCAGCAATTGTTAGTGAGCACCAAGACCATAGCTGCCTTGAATGCCTTTGCCAACAGCGAACATCTAGCTACGCTCATTCGCCAACACGCCGGGAGAGCTCAGAATGTGGTGTCCAGCCCGGAGGTCACCCTTAACAACGGTGGTCCAACTAGAAGGCCTGAAATAGGGGGACCTCCCACCTCACACATGGTGCCCCCAACTACCTTTTATATGTTCGAGGCAGGATAAAGTCAGCTGAACCAAGCTCCGATTCTAGGATATAACTTTGCCAATCCTCCCCAATTCTTCCCAGGATTAATGTAGCAGCCGGCATTCGCACTGGGCGTTTTTATCAAGGAATGACCATACAGCCTAATCTTAACTGAGGTATATTGGTCGCCTCATAGTTCTAGGCACCTCAACTGCCCCATTTTGCAGCATTTCCCCAGGGGCAATATAGCTCTTATCTAAGCATAGGGAACACCATCCTCCAACAACCAAGAATGGTGGAATTATAGCAACAGTTCTTGGCCACTCACTATGGCCACCTAAGGAACACATACCCTGCGCAACCCATAATCAAGGATGAAGATAGCTTACCCCCCAAACTTCGCAATGCTGCAATTTGAGCAATACATAGGATCTGACGACCTGCGCGCTCACTTGATGCATTATCAAAATGTGATGAGGGAATTAAGGGTCAGTGAACAAATGATGGCAAAGCCCTTCGTTGTCACCTTGGACCACCCAATCAATGAATGGTACAGCCACCTTTCGCTGGACATAGCCACTGATTGGAATAGCCTTGCAAAGGCTATGCTAGGGCATTATGGTTTCAACTCTCAGATGGAAACCACGATGCAGCATCTGGAGGATATAAGGCAGGAACAGGGTGAAAGCTTCAAATCCTACTTTGCATGTTAGATGGCCACACAGGTCAAGCTTAGGGCTCGCTTAACCCTACTAGAGATGGTAACCAACCTTCTGGACGATGCATTGCCATCATACAGGAACAAGTTTGGATCAGACATCTTCTCAAGCTATCTTTTGAGAAGGCAAATAGGATGGAGCACTTCGAATCCATTGATACATCTGGGGGGAACTAGCATCTGAAGAAGATGATGTAATAAATTAGCATTTAGCTACTTTGCCTATAAGGCCTTTTGAATTTTTAATAAATTGAACTTTGTTTATTTGCTTGATGTTCTATTGAGGACATCACGCATTCTCATAGACATATACATATTGTTTTTAGCACATGTGACACGTCATGTCATGAAATTAATTTAGGTATAAATGGATTCCCCACAATAAATTCAAATGATTTGACTCTTGAGAGAAAGTGAGTGACAAACACGTGTACTTAGACAACGCTTGATAGCAATTACCTCATCATAAAAGGATGAAAGATTAATGGAAAGATCTCCAAGCACAAAACATCCACTGACTCAATAAAAAGAACGAAGCACGCAAAGATCAAAAGGATCGGAGTTAGAATAAGGCCAAATTGTCGACCAAGAAAGTTGGGACCAAACAACTGGTGCAATGTCACAAAGAAGAAGTCAGATCATTGAACACGTCAACAAATCCATCACAACCATTTATGGGAGCAAACAACTAGCGTAATGTCACAAAGAAGGAGTCAAATCATTAAACAAGTTAACAACTCCATCACCACCATCCATGAGACCAAACAATCGGTGCGATGTCACAAAGAAAGAGTCAGATCGTTGAACACGTCAACAACTCCATCACATGGATCACCACCATTCGTGGGATAATCAAACAAAAGTCAATGCTAAAGTTAAAAAGGAGTCAGACCGTTGAACACGTCAATAGTTCCTTCAAATAGCTTGCTACTATTTGTGGGGCAATCATCGCACCATCGAAAGAAACACCGATGATCAAGACTCATCATCACATACACCTCAAGCAAGGAAAGAGGCATGAGCACCAACCAGTCGATCAGAAATGCTGAATGAGACAACAAATGAAGTTATAGACATGGATGATGACTAATCTACAAAATCAACCAAGTCTTACACAATTGCTATCACACATAGGTGAAAGAAATAAATCAATAAAAAGAGGTACAAAAAAAATAAATTTGTAATGAGCTTGTCAATTAACACTCAGTTAGTTGAGCAAAAATTAGAGCTTCTTTTCAAAATAGAAAAAGAATAGTCCGCTGAGTTGAAAACCCGAAAAGGGCAGCTCGGGCAAAACTTAGGACATCAAGAGAACCACTTTGGTTAGAATACCTAAAAGGGCTAATTGATGGCAAGAGTCAAATCATTTGAAACATTTATACCCCTGTTAAGTTCATCCATGAATTGTCATTTTTGCTGAATCTTTATGCATATGCTTATCTTGATTGCTTGCATGCCAATGGTAGAATATCACAAGAAAACACCCAAAAAATGAAAAAATTAAGAAAAAATGAGTTTGCTGGATTGAAAACCTGAAAAGTTGGTCTAGGCAAAAATTAAGACAAGGTTCGATAGATTGAAAACTTGCACGGGTGATCTATGTAGAAATTAGAACCAATATCAAATTCATCATCTCCTCCTCAAAACAATACGTAATAACTCTTTGGGCGAACGACTTCCAAGCGATCATCGTTGACACAATGCGGGATCAATGATTCATCTTAACTTTCCTCAAATCAGATCCAAGCTATGAACATGAATTTGATTCAATGATTCCATGGTCATCACTTTGAGGGAGTCGTCCATGGAATCCCTAACAAGATAAACCCTAGGGGAAACCATGCACCAGCACAAGAGAAGGTTCTTCAATGAACGAAGCCCACGACACCTACAACAGATGAACATACATCATATGATAAATATTGTTCATGTATAAAAACATGCATACATTACATTCGCATCATGACATTTATAGGTAAAGACGATGCCAAAGCAGGGCAACACTGTCCCGATAAACAAGAAACTCCACCTCCACATGAGGAATCTACAGACAAAATGGTGGCCCATGCAAGCCTAAAATCAATTCAAGCCTGTTTAGGTTTTGCAGCATTGCGACATCACAAAAGCCTCCTAAACAACGGAGCGGTTTTCGGGACACCCCTGAATTTCTTATGAAACTCATTTCTTCCTCATGTTTTAATTTTTGATTGAAGGGGCAAACATTTTTTGCTTCTCCATCAAATAATTAAAACATGCATCACAAAGTGTATTAACATTACATCTTTTTCTCTGATTTGTCTCAGTAAGCAAATCAACATCCTATTAAGGAAATACAAAATACAACCGAAGAAGGAAACGGTTATCTTGATGGCTGAAGAAAGAAATAGTCTCATATATCAATCGAAGAAAGAAATGATTAAAGGAACACTGCAGAAAGAAACGGTCAACCCACCCACAAGGGGCACCAAGTACCTGAGGGATTCTGAAGAAAGAAATAGACAACTCTATGAAGACACAACGCCAGAAAGGAAGGCCTATGAAGTCACCAACCACATTGGTTAGGTATTCTCTCTATCCCTACACTCATTTTGTGTGATTATACTAGTTATACAACCAGCGATGATCACATGAGGGGTAGCTATGAGAATGGGATTTTGTACCAGCTCACGCGTTGAATGATGACGGCTTTTTGGGATATTTTTCCGTGAATCACACAATTTTCGTCCGTCCAATGACCTTCAAATCGGAATCCTCCTCATCTCTGAATTCAAAAAGGCAATTTTTAAAAAAATTATTTAATTTTATTCTTTTAATTCAGAAATTAATTAAAAAATATAAAAATACATAAAAAATTCAAAAACAATAGTGGAAAACTGGATCCTGGGACAACGTCACCAAGGATTGGCAAGTTATGCTCACCGAAAAACTTTTGCGATAAGGAGCTTGGCGATGCACCTCACCACAGAGCTTGGCGACGCACCTCACCAATGTCAAAGTCTTTGGTGAGCTTGCCAAGGACATGGAGAGGAGCTTCGCCAAAATTTTCTTTGGTGAGACCCCTCGCCGGAAAAACTTACCTTTTTTGGATGTTCGGGCTTTTTCCTATAAATAGTCGTGACTTTTTTGATAAACGGAATTGGAAATTTTTCAGACAAAAATATAGTTTTTATAACCACATTGGACTTCAAGAACTCAAAAACTACTTTTGGGGACCCAAAAATTTTCAGACAGAAATATAACTTTCCGAATTACACTAAAATTCCAAGAACTAAACGAAGATTTTTTGGACTTTTACAACAACAATTGTACCTAAACTAAAGGACGAGGACTTCCAAAGGCTGAACGGATACGTCGAAGTGGATTCATACCGAAAGGGTAAGCCTCTGAGTTCCTGGAGTAGATTCATCTTGTGTTCTAGATATTGTTCTACATGTGAACCTAGGAATACTTTTTATTTCTTTTATTAGGTAAATAATTTCGTAATCTTCTTCTTCATCTTTATCTCTTTTCAATTTTCATGTTAGAATATCCCCCGAAGGGAATAAAAAGTATTCCTGGATAATAGACCTCACATTTTGCCATACAGTCATTCTCATTAATAAAATTGACCAACATACGTGTAAATAAAAATGAACTAATTTTTATTTAAATTAACAACTTTAAATCGTCGATCTTTTAATTAGGCCACACGGGCCTCGCTAAAATCAAATCGAACATACATGCTATAACTTGTGCTAACTTTTATGGGTGCAAGTTAGATGTATGCTTAGGATTTATTTTCCTTCGGGTATTGCATATATTTTTACGGAAATCGTAATTAATAGATTAGGCAGGCGGTTGCATCCCTTGAGGTTTTTTTGTAATCTTTACTTTTCCGCATTTACTTAATGCTTGATGTATGGATTTATTTCTTTCCGCATGCATGTTAAAACATGCATTTAAACTCGAAAAACATCCCAAGTATGAATATGCATACCATAGAAAATACGATTTTCTATAGATGTAATATAATGTGATCACTTAAGAAATAAGCAACTTATCCTAGACCCCAATTTCTGTGTCTTAGTGGACCGTCCCTCGGATGTTAAGCCTCACAGGACTCTAATTCTTGGAAAGAGCTAATCTAGGTGGCGACTCCACCCTGACCTAAAAATGTTTTTTCTTTCTCTCTACCAAAACTTTTCCCAGGTCCCACGACCCGTTTCACCTTTTTAAATACCCTGGTGGACCGCGCCTCTCATCTGCACGTGCTCTCGGTCCACCGCTTCTTGTCGTCCGCTCACAAGTAGAAAAGTTGTGGTCAATAATAGAATTCTTCAAAATGGAAACTCTCAACTATGGTTATGTTTTTCCTTTTTACAACCCCATTTTGTTGAGGTGTATAAGGAGCAGAAAAGTTGTGGTCAATATCAGGCGCTGCACAAAATTCTTCGAAATGGAAATTCTTAAATTCACATGCATGATCACTCTAGAACTGATTTTAATTCCTATTTCATTCATTATTCATTTACTATGTTTGACAAAACTCAAAGGTTTCATCTTTGTTACTGAGCAAGATTACCTAAGTGAATCTCGTGAAGTCATCCACTACAACCAAGGAAAACCTCTAACCTCCCATACTCATAGGTTAAACAAAACCAAAAAGATCGAGGTGTAAGAGCTCCAATTGTTTCTTAGTTACATTGTTAAAATATCTAAATGATTTCCTGGCCTACTTACCAAGTTGACAAGCTAACACTGTTTATCTTTTTTAAAGGTGATATTGGGTAAAACCACAACTAACTACTTTTTGAATAATTTGGATATGTTCTTATTTATATGATCCTACCTTCTTTCCAAAGCCACAAACTTTCCTCCTTAAAAACAAGACAAACGTTAGTGGAGTCAGGGGATAAGTCAATCATATAAACATTATTAACTCTAGACGAAAAGAGTATAGTATAATCAGTCTTATAGTAAAAAACTAAGCAACGTGTTGAGTCAAACATAACCTTTCTACCTTTATCTCAAAGCTAGGATAAGCTAAGCAAGTTGAAATTTAGTCCTTTGACAAGAGATACCTCCTTGTTGAAGGATAGACACCTACAATGCGACTTCAAACAATCTTGCCTTTTTGGTTTTCACCAAATCTGCAGTCCTATTTCTTTTTCACTCCAATGAGATGAAATGCTTCTCATCTTCAGTCATATTCCTCGAGCAACCGCTATCCAAATACCACATTCTAGTGTCATCAGTGGATTAAAAGCTAACCTACAAAACAATTAAGTTTTCTTAGGTACCAGTTCCTTTGGATTGGGTTTTCCTTTGTTTGAAGTGCTTAAGTTACTCTAGTCGAACTCGTCATAGTAACCATTTTTATGCTTGCACATGACAGTAACATTTCCATCTTTCCCATAAAAACTGCATTCCCTTTTTTGTTTGAGCTGGCTCGCTTTCTTCTTTGGAAAAGCTTTCTTTTCCTTTCTAATGTTGCAAGTTTGGTTACACAAAGATGAGCTGTTGGCTAGAGGAGATACCCTTACTTCTTTTAAAGGTGTTAGATCAACATTTAGCTCATCTAATTGCTTAGTGAGCTTGATGTTATTCCCCTCATGATACTTAGCTTTTTCTTGAAGAAAGTGGATATCAAGGGATAAGGAAGCAACATTGTCTTCCGAATCCCCACACCTCCTCGCTAGTTCCTTGATATTCTTCCCTGACCTATTTGTTAGTTTCATAACATCAAAGAATACATGGGTGAATTCTTCCATGAATAAAGGGATATCAAGATGTACCTCAACTTGGGGATTTTCCCTTTAATCCTCTTACTATTTCAGTCAGCAATGAAATTGTTGACATTTGAGGTTGATGTTGAGCCTTTGCTTCTTTCTCCATCAATCACCATTAAGCAAAGATTGGCAGAGTCTTGTGCTACATTATCAATTAATGAAGATTCTTCAGAGTCGCTCCACGTGGCTACAAAGGCCTAGTTCTTCTTGCCAAAATTCTTATTGAATCATTTTTTATTTATGATCGGACGATTGGATATGACCTTTCTCTCCACAGCCATAACATTTTATATCTTTACTGTATATATTTTTTCTTCCTTCCTCAGCTTCTCTTCAGTGCTAAGTTGAATTATTCTTGCTAGAAAATTTCTTTTTCTTAAAATTTTCATCTTTCTTCATGAAGTGCTTGAATTTTCTGATTAGTAGTGCCATTTGTTCATCCGAATCTTCAATTGATCTTTCCTTGGATGAATCAACTTTGAGTACCATTACTCTGATCTCCTTCTCTTTTCCCTTGCTTTTCTTCATGTCATCGTCATATTTCCTAAGTGACATTTTTCTAAGTCAGCGAGGTGCTTATTAGCTCATCATAACTATATGTCTTTAGATAATGAGCCTCCTCGATTACATTCTTCTTAGCATCCCACTCTTTGGTGATACTTTTTAAGAATTTCTTCATCGTCACCTCTTTGGTGAAGTTCTTACCCAATCTCTTGAGTTCATTAATGATATTAGAAAAGCTGGTATTCATGGATTGAATACCCTCAATATCACCCATCTGCAATAGCTCGTATTCCTTGATTATCAAGTTGAACTTGGTCTCCACTATTTTTTCAATCCCTTCATAGGTAACTTCAAGCTTTCTCCATATCTCCTGCACCATCTTGCATCAATATACCCTATTAAACTCAAACAAGTGTTTTGAAGATGATAACTTAATTGTATTAAAGAATAAAGTCATATGTGTCATACATTTTTAATGCTAACTTTATTTTTTAGCACTACATATTTAATATAGCCAAAATATATTTGCCTAACACATTTATTTTCTTAAGCATTATGCATTTAATATATCATATATTTGAATATATAATTCAACTCATTTGCAAATATACCTAACAAATCAGTTTTGAGGTGACTCGAATTTGGGATGCTTAAAGGATAGTTCCAATTATGTGTATAGTTGCAAATATCTATCTCTTAAAGAAAATTTTCTCAGATCTTGGAAATTTAAAAAGAAAGAATTTGGAAGTTGAAAAAGAACCTGCACAAGGCTCAATAGTGCTGAGTTTGACAAGCTGCTAATAGATTTACTTATTTTGCAAATAGTTCTACTGAACAAGTAAAGGCAGTCTATCCAATACCAGATTAAGCAAGTCCTTAGTAGTTGTTGATTTCCTACCAAATCAAGCTCAAGAAGGAATTGAGAACTGGAGTAAGCATAGGTTGCAGACTTAGGATAAATCACTTTGTTTTCTTTCTAACTCTAAACCTTTTACTTTATTTCTGCTATTGATATCTTTATTGATTATGCTACTGATATTATCTATAATATCATTTTTGGTAGTATTTAATGAAGTGTTTATCAATATTGTCGACTTACATACTATTCTGATATAATATTGATTATTGTTGTACATATGACTAAATGAGTATGTGTTGAATGTTGTTAATCATATTATCAACATTTTATCATATTATCTTTATGTATGTTGATATTGAATATTAATACTAAGTAAATATTGTAATTGCTATTGAAAGTTGATATTGATATTATCTTTGATATTGAAATTGATACCGAGTTTTCGTAAAAGATTTTTATATATCCATAGTTCAAGTCACCCCCTCTTGAACTTATTATCCAAAACTAAGGAACCAAAAAGTGGTATCAGATCTTAGCTCAATACTATTTTGATCCAATGATCAAAAAGCCAATGTTCAATATGGCAAGTTCAAGTAGGAGGAATGATTTGTCTCAAACTCACCTTGAAAAGATGTGCCACGCTAGGCCTCCTTTGTTCATTGGTCAAATTACAACTTTGAAAGAATCGAATGAGAAATTTAATTCAAGGCAACGACTATGATGCTTGGAATGTAATTAAAAAACATCCTTATAAACCTACCAAACTTGTTGATGAATAGATTGTTGATAAGACTGATGAAGAGCTTACCGATGATGATTTCAAGAAACTTCAATGTAACACATATGTTATTAACGTTTTAGATTGTGCTTTGGATGTAACATAATACAACAAGATTTCAACATCAAGTAATGAAAACCCTTCAAAGTCTACCCAAGAGTTGGGAAGCCAAGAAGACTGCTATTAAAGAAGTCCATGATTTGTCAACATACAAATTTGATGAACTAATGGGTTCACTATTGATGCATTAAATCACAATGAGTAATTTTGTCAACAAGGATAAAGAGAAATCTGATGATAGAAAGTAGAAATCAATTGGGTTGAACCCAAGTTAATAATACTTCACAATTTTTAAGTTTTGAAGATAACAAATTACTTAAGATAGTGAAATTAATACGATACTAAATAGACTCTTATTTAAGTAAGTCAGCTTGAGGTTGTTATGAGGAAAATAAGCTTGACATATGCTTAATTAAGTTATGGCTTAGAGTAGCAAAGGTTGCCAAGCTGAGTCAATTATTTTACATTGTTTATGTGATATAACTTAGCACAAGCTGAGTAACTTTACTTAGTTATTGTAAGCATAAGTTGGGCAACTTATGCAATGATAACCTACTATTGCACCAATCCGTTTGACCTTTTTTTTGAAAACAAAATATTCCTTAGTGATGCTTTTCAGTTATTGGTGCTTAAAATCGAAAGGATAATTATGTGGTCTTCACTACCAAATGGTGTCATTACGGAATGTTGGAATATCCTCACTAGAATCCAAATTAAAAAGGTATCTTTTGATATTTGCTATTTTCCATCATCGCTGTGCCATCTGCAACATCTGCAAGAGCGTCCAATCTCAGACAACCATGTTGCATCTTATGCACCTCTCTCAACTACATTGCTTGAAGGAAATGAGTCCTTCACAAGAAATAGATTTACAGATTAATCTCACGCCTCAATGTTGGAATCTTTGTCTCTAAATGTCTACAATTATGTTTCAAACTGATATATTTGAAAGCTATGAAGAGAATAGATTTTGACAGCAAAGTCAAGATATGAAGTTAACAATGGCTAGTTCCAGAGTTCTTTATCTATAAATAGAGACTGGACAAAACTTTAACAACTTAGTGAATCACCTTGAATTTTTTAAGAGTTGAACCTCTGTTAAAGCAATCATAGCCTTCGAAATTCAAAATCAAGCAATCAAAAGCAAACATCAATTTCCCCACTTGTTTGTAAGTTGGAGTTCAATTAGTCCTAGACTCTAGCTAAGCTAATCATTTGTAAAAGAGCCAATGATCTATAAGTTGAGTTCTTCTATCCAAATTTCTTTTTAAATCAAATATGTGTGAGTTTGTTTGACAAGGGTACTCTAACTGAGTTGAGATGTAGTTAGCTTGGAAGGTACTTTCTATAATTTCTCCTACCCACTATTAAAGGCTTATCCGCCTAGTTAAAGGAAAGAAACACTAGTGGATTAAAGCTCAAAAAAGGTATCCAGGGACTAAAGGTAAGCTAAGGGCCGAACCAAGATGAAATGGAGGTGTAATCATTCCTTAAACTCTATCTTTTATCTTTAATAGTGTTTGCGCTTATACATCATGTATCTCTCTATTTTATTCGCTTGAAAACAAACCTGAGCTGAATAAGATTTTAGTTATCTTTGTTTGTAAATAAACCATGGTCAACTCAAGTTAAGTGGTTTGTATTTTAACCTAAACTGCACTCAACACGCATTAAAATAACTTGGTAAAATATTTTTAAATTCTAAAGAACAAGTCAAATCAACATTCACCCATCTACACGATTATATAAGCTAAAGAAGACCAACAAGTGGTATCACAATAGTTGCTCAACTTAAGAATTCACAACTCTTAAGTATAAAGATTTGATAATAGTTGCTCAACTTAAGAATTCAAAACTCTTGAGTATAAAGATTTGATAGCTTATAATAATCCTTCCTACACACCCAATCATGAATAAACTACCATCCTTAAAAAGGAATGTTTGTTACCAAACCTCCACTATTTGATGGCAAACATTACTCATTTTGGAAAATTCATATGAATAAATCCAATCTTAAAGCATTCAAGCATGGCTAGCCATTGAATTAGGACACCCGAATTCCTATTGTCTTGTGGAATGGGGAATGTTTTCATATCGACTCAGAGGATTATGATGATGCTGACCTAAAACTTCTCAAAGAGAATGTAGTAACCATCAATTACTTACATTGTGCGTTAGACTTGTTTGATTTTAATAGGGTATCTAGGTACGAGACTGCATAAGAGATATGGAGAAAGCTAGAAGCCACCTATGAGGGGATTGACAAAGTCAAGGATACCAAGATTAACTTGATTGGTCAAGGAGTATGAGTTGTTCTAGATGAGCGCCAGCGAGGGTATTCAATCCATGTATACCAGTTATGTTAATATTATTAACAACCTCAAGAGATTAGGTAAGAACATCACTGAGGAGTAGATAGTGAAGAAGATTCTTAGATGCCAAGAAGAGGGCGATCATGAAAGCTCATGATTTAAAGACCTGTAGCTATGATGAGCTCATAGGCACCTTATTGACTTAGGAAATGTCACTGATGAAATATAATGATGATTCAAAGAAAAGCAAGGGGGAGGAGAAGGAGAGCAAAATAACTATTCTCAAAGATGAGAATTCCGATGAAAGCATTGAAGAGGATTCGAATGAATAAATGGCGCTGCTGACCAGAAAATTCAAGCGCTTTATGAAGAAAGATGGGAGATTCAATAAGAAGAAGTTTCCCAATAAAAAGAAGCCAACTCAACACATAAGAGAAGCTAAGAAAGGATAAAAGAAAGAATACCATTAAAGACATCAAGTGCTTTGGCTTTAGTGAGAAGATTCATATTTAATCGTCTTATCTTAAATCCAAGAAGGACATATTCAAGAAGATGTTTGGGTAGAAAAATGAGGCACTTACTGCCACATGGAGAGACTCTGAAGAATTTTCATCATCCAATGAAGAAGCAATTTAATCTACCAACCTTTACTTGATGGTGATTGATGGAGATAGAGGTGAAAGCTAAGCATCAGCCTCAAATGGTAATAATTCCGATGCTATCTCAAATGATAAGAGAAACAAATGGAAGAGTCCCCAAGTTGAAATACACCCTAAAATCCCTTTGTCAATTGAAGATTTCACCCAGGTACTCTTTGATGTGATGAAGCTGACAAATAAGCCAGAAAGAACATCAAAGAACTAGCGTAGAGATGTGAATTTAGAAGATACTGTTGCATCCTTATTCCTTGATATCCACTTTCATCAAGAAAAGGATTAATATCATGAGTGGCATAACAAAAAGCTAACTAAGAAATTAGATGAGTTGACTATTAATCTAATAGCTTGGAAGAAAGAAAGGGTTCCTCCTCTAGCCAACAGCTCAGCTCTGGGTAACCAAACTCAAACTCTAAAAGGGAAAAAAAGCCTTTTCCAAAGAGGAAAGTGAGCTAGCCTGAACTTAAAGTGGCATGTCGCTTTTATGGGAAGGCTGGACATGTGACTGTGTTATGTAGGCATAAAAATGGTTATTATGATGAGTAAGACTGGAGTAATTTAAGCATTGCTAAGAAGGAAGGACCTATCCCAAAAGCATGGGTACCTACAAAGACTTAATTATTTTGTAGGTGAGCCTGAGACTCGTTGATAACAATGGAATTTTGTTTTTGAATAGCAATTGCTCAAGGATTATGATAGGAGATGAGAAGCAGTTCATCTCTTTGGAGCGTAAAAGGAATAAGAGTGTCAGCTTTGGAGATAATAAAAAAGGCAAGATTGTTGGAAGTGACATTGTTAGTGTTTCTCCTTTAATCGAAGAGGCATCTCTTGTCAAAGGACAGAAGTTCAACTTGCTTAGTGTAGCTCAGCTTTGTGACAATGGTAGAAAAGTTATGTTTGACTCATAAGGCTACTCAATTATTGACTGTAAGACTGATTCTACTATACTCTTTGCTCCTAGAGTTATTAATTTGTATACAATAGACTTATACCCTAACTCCACTATTGTTTGTCTCGTTTCTAAGGAGGAATTTAGTACGAAATCTTGGGTCATATAAATATGAACATTTTATTCAAATTAGCCAAAAAGAAGTTAGTTGTCAGTTTAGCTAGTATCAACTTCGAAAAATATATGCTTTACTTAGTTTGTTAACTTGGTAAGTAGGCTAAAAAGTCATTTAGATAGAATAACAACATAGTAACTAAGAGATCATTGGAGTTCCTACACCTGGACCTTTTTTACACTACTCGACTTATGAGTATGGGTAGAAAGAGATTTTCCTTGGTTGTAATGGATGACTTTACAAGATTAACATGGGTAATCTTATTGAGTAGCAAAGATGAAACATTTGAGTCTTTTGTTAAATTTAGTAACCGCATAATGAATAAACTAGAAATTAAAATCAATAGAATTTGGAGTGATCATGGATGTGAATTCGACAATTTCCATTTCAAAGAATTCTATTCAGATCATTGTATTGACCATAACTTTTCTACTCATACGCCTCAATAAAATGAGGTTCCGGAAAGAAAGAACAAAACCATAGTTGAGATGGCTCGATCCATGGTGAGTGATAAAAATCTACCAAAGTACTTTTAGGGAGAAGCTGTTAACATAGCCTATTATATCCTTAATCGTGTTTTATTCACCTAATTTTTGAGAAAAACCCTGTGAGCTTTGGCGAGGGCGCAAGCCCAAGATTAATCATCTCAGATCCTCTGGGTATAGGTGTTACATTTTGAATACCAAGGAGCAGATAGGTAAGTTTGATTTGAAGGCTAATGAAAGCATCTTTTTAGGTTACTTAACTAAAAGCAGGGAATATAGAATATATATCAAAAGAATTGGTGTTTTGGAGGAGTCTATGCATGTAGATTTTGATGAAACTAACAATGTAGGTAGACATCCCTCTAATGCTGATGAACAAGGAGTAAACCAAGCATAAAACCCACTCAACATGCCACTCTTTATGATTCCCAACCCAGCTCAAGAGCAAGAAACTAAGGAAGTTAATGCTAATTGGGATCTTTTAATCAATTTAAATGAAAAAGATCAAGCTCAGCCTCAACAACCCAGTGTAGAGACTCTTGTTGTATAACTGAGTCTTCCTAGAGAGATTAGAATTAATCATAATCACCCAATCATGAGCATTATTGGTGATGTTCATAATCCAATAATGACACGAGGTCAACTCAGTAAGATGATGAGCCATCCAACTTTCATCTCATTGAATGAACTTAAGAAGTTTGAAGATGCAGAAAGAGATGACTATTGTATGATCATGATGCAAGAAGAACTAGACCGATTCAAGCGTAATGATGATTGAGATCTAGTTCCTAAGCTTAGAGGAAAATCAATCATCGGTACCAAATGGGTTTTCAAGAATAAGCTTGATGAAGATGGCATTGTGGTCGGAAATAAGGTCAGGCTTGTTGTAGTAGCTCGGCTTGACACAATTAGGATTCTATGCCCCTTTGTATCCTATATGAATTTTAAACTATTTTAGATGGATGTGGAAAGTGCTTTCCTAAATAGCTTCATTCAAGAGGAATTTTATGTGCACTAGCCTCTTGGTTTTGAAGATGTAAAGAATCCAGAGCATGTCTACAAATTGAAAAAGCGATGCATGGATTGAAGCAAGCACCCCATGCTTGGTATGAGGCTGACTTACTTTCTACTTAGCTAAGGCTATGAAAGAGGCAAAGAATATACAACTCTTTTCATCAAGCGTATGAAAGAAGATGTGTTGCTTTTCCAAATATACATTGATGGTATTATATTTGGAGTAACTAATGAAAGACTTTGCAAAGAGTTCAGGAAGCAGATGAAGAGCGAGTTTGAGATGTCTATGATGGGAGAGCTCAACTTTTTCCTTTGACCGTAGATCAAACAAAGTGAAGATAAAATCTTCATTAGCTAAGAGAAGTACGCCAAAGAAGTCCTTAAGAAGTTTAACATGGAGAATTCTAAACATATGTCCACTCCCATAGCCACAGACACAATCTTGAGTAAGGATGAAGTTGTTAAGCCTATAGACAGTAAGTTCTACATAGGCATTATTGGTTCACTTCTTTACTTAACTGCTTGTATGCTTGATAATCAATACTCTGTATCCTATTATGCGTGATATCAAGCTGAACCTAGAGATTCTCACTTAGCAAATCTTAAGAGAATTCTCCTGTATTTACAAGGTTCTATTGATGTAGGATTTGGTATCCAAATAGCTCATATTTCACTCTGAGAGGATATATAAATTCTGATTATGGAAGGGATGAGCTCGATAGGAAAAGCACCACAGGTCTTTGCCATTTCCTTGGAGAATGTCTTGTCTTATGTTACAATAAGAAGCGAACTTGCACTGAGTACTGCAGAAGATGAGTATATGGTAGCAAGAAGTTGCGTAGAACCTAAGCTAAAAGAGAATCAATTCATTGTTAGAGACATATCACAGAGAAATATGTTCATCAACACCACTGAAGTTATTGAGAAGGAGATTCTCCCTCAAGGTAGTATTTTCACAATAGTGAAATGGCATGTGCTTAAGAGAATTCTGGTTAGTCAATGAAGTGGACTACAATGAGGTGATCAAGAACATCACTCTACAAAGTGTTATCAACTACAGAATCTCAGGAATTTTCTCCTCATTGATGGTCCAACCATTAAGGACATCATGCACAGCTTCTACACAAATTTGTACATCATTTAAGGGTTTCTAGACTTCCTTGCTACTGAGATTTGAAGGAGTTTTCTCTAGTGTCTGCAAAGCTTCTTGGAAACATTCTTCGCATGAAGTTGAAGGGAACAAGTTTGAGGAAGAACGGAGATGAAGAACATGTTGATATCTTAGAAGATTAGGAACTTCTTGGTGATTATGGCTTTGGAGAAATCACAGCCTTAAGCTTAACATGGAGGTAAGAGCTCACCATGAGCTCTTGACCTAAGTGATGATACCTAAGATTGGGTCTCTCTCAAGTTTTACTAAGTTTGAGAGATGCATCATTTATCACATGGTGAATGGCAAATAACTCAATTGCTTAGCGTTTATTCTTCACCATATCACCTAGTTGACAATGATGTTTCACTATGGCTATCTCATCACAGCTATAGTGGAAGCCCAAAAATCAACGTGGAAGGCTATGAGAGGGTGAGAGGAGATCATTTGCTACTTTTGAGGAAGGTTTTTTTACTTCAAGCACTTCAAGGAACTTCATTTCTCTACGTTGAACCCAAGTTAACAGTACTTCACAGTACTTAAAATGTTTTGGAAATAACAAACTGAGTAGGACGGTGAAATTAATTAAATACTAACTATACACTTAATTAATGAAGTTTACTTGAGTTTGTTTAAGCGAAAACAACTCAGTTTACTGACTATTTAATTAAGTTACGGCTTAGACTAAGAAAAGTTGAGTTGAGCTGAGTATTGCATAATTTATAACATATTTACTCACACTACGCCATAGATGGTCTGTCGCAGCAACGAAAATATGTTGCCTAAAGTGCCAAAAGTGTTGCGAAAGCACTTGTCACAACACTTTTCCGTGAAAAAAGTCGTTGGTGATGCTTCCCTTGTGAAAAGTCGTTTCCACAACACATTTCTTTTTTTCTTCGCAACACTAAGAAATGTGTTACGACAAGTGACTTTTCACAACACTTTTTTAGTACTTGCAACGCTTCTGTTATGTTGCAAAAAACACCAGTTGCCATCAACGTTAACGTCTGTTAGTTTTTTCGTAACACTTTTGTTGTTTTTTTGCAACACTTTTCTTATAACACTTTTAGCATATTTGCAACACCATGTTCGATTTTTGTAACACTTTTTTAAAAACACTTATGCCGTATTTGAAACACATTTTGCGCTTACTGCAACACATTTGTAAAATACTTAATTGATGCCATAATTAAAAAAAAATTGAAATTTATTTATTTAAATTAATTCATAATGCATAATATTCAATTGTATAAAAATTTAAACGAGAATTAAAAAGTACATAGTACTATACAAACTAAAAGTAAAGCTACTAAAAGTACATAATATTCAATTGTATATAGTGTTACACAAATGCAGAGAGGTTTCCATCCAATCTAAATCTGATCCAGCTAGAGATACATGGCGCAGAATGCTAGGTGGACATATAGTTTGATCTGATGAATCCCTCTCCTCGTTGTAAGAAGATTTATTTGTAATGAATTGTGGATACGAGTTGGCATCAAACACCTTGCAGCCAAAAAAACATATTCATAATCTTATTTTATGTAGCAAGCTAGCTCATAAGTTGCATAATTTCTTTCAATATTCAAGTTTATCACATAAAATAACTACACATGAAGAAACAAAGAACAGTGAATATTGCACCCACCTTTAGCCAACATCACAGGTACGTCCTGTCACAGATTGAAATGCATCTGAAGAAAAAATCCCTAATGGGTGTCACAGATTGAAACACATCTGAAGAAAAAATCCCTAATGGGTGTCATAGATTGAAACATATCTAAAGAAAAAATCCCTAATGGGTTAGTAGTGAATCATATCTCAATCCTCCACTCTATCAGTAACAAACAACAAATTATAGAAGTGCAGTTGAATATTATTGAAGTTTGCTGAAAAGGCTATAGAAAAACAAAAGTAGCAAAAGCCATAATGGACCAT
>CATIWQ010023971.1:0-22791 GCA_949673415.1 Euphorbia schlechtendalii
GGAGTCAACCAATCATGAAAAGGTGCTTATCCATTGTGGATTATATCAAAGCTTCTCAACCAATCACAATGAAGAGATGCAATCTTTCACCAATGGACACAAGCATTCGTTTGGATAGACTCAACCCTTCAAACTCTATAAATAGGGTTCCAATCCTCTTCAATTTCGACCAGCACCACCAGAGAGGAAAATATTAGAGTGCAATTAGAGAGAGATATAGTGTGTATAAGATAGAGAGTTCGCTACATTCTTAAGCTTTAGCGAGAAAATGTTTAAGTGATTCGAATCCTCGTTTCGATTACTAGATTTCTCTATATTCTCTAGCGATTGTTGTATAAGTGTACTTGTAAATCACTTATTAATAAAAGTTTTCGTTCTTCAATCTTCATTTGTTCGATATTCGCAAAGAATAGCATCCTAGCGGAGGTTCTGTATGGGCCGAGACCGAATTCAAAGCAGATGCAGGAATTGCAGGAATTGACGACTGCCATTAAAGAGTGGATACGGTTTGATCAACTTTAGCTTCACTTGCATACGTTACAACTTTACTTTGCTTTCTACTTATACTTTCTATTTCAAAGTTTAAGATATGTCTATGTGTCATAATGCGTATTTCGTGCTAAGTCTTTTATGTTGATTAAGTTATATACGTTGGCGTTAATTTTAAGAGTAGTTTCGAGGTTAACAATATCGTGTATAATCACTGGATCTGAGATATAACACTATTTAGTGAGCTAATATTTTTGAAATGGTAACTTGCTAAATATGGCTATGTGAGAGCGACCCATACTAAGCATAGTATTGACGTTGTCCAGGTTTATATAATAGTCTTATCTCGTTTGCGCTAGGATTAGAAAAGTTATTTCATGTGTTGCTCTGCGACGAATCATTGAACATCTGAGTGTGTTGAACCGGGTTTGTTAGATTAGTCTAGTGCATCATAACATCTTTGTTGAACTTGCATGTTTTCTCTGGTATACTTGTTCGTAGTGAAAATCTATGAATTTAGAGTCTCTCATCTATTACATCTATATTTACTCAACTTTTCATTCTGATCTTCCCTTTCCAAAAATCTCCAAATTATTTCTATTTTCTTTTATTTTGTCTTTCCTTGTTGATCTTTAGAGCTAGTCCTTCCCTATGCGATCGATATCTTTTAAAACTACATCGCAACTGTATACTTGCAGTTATCATCATTTTTCTATGTGATAAGGGGTATTGACAACACCTACATTTTTCGTGAACAAGTTTTTGGCATTATTATTGAGGATAAGTCTTACTAAATGAATATAGCCAAGTCTCACAAACATCTTTTTGGAACTATAAAGATATTAAACTTATCAGTGGAAAAGTGGCGAACAGCTAGCGCAGGCTGTTGGGTAGTAGGCTTGCTAGCAACCCACAAGCTGGGCTTGGGGGGCAAGGCAAGCGCTCAAGGGCTTGCCTTACACAGCTACCACACAGCCCGCGTATACGCGCTGTGGGCTTTTCAACTCGCAGATCCTTGGGATTTATGCGGTTGACCCGTTTGTGGGATAGGGTTTTCCCTATCCCACATTGATAAAAGGGAGCATTCAACTCCCCTTCTTCCTATATATAGCTACCCCCTTCTCCTTTTCAATTCACTTCAGCTTAACCTTTCTCTTTGAGTTGGACATCTTTCTTCGCGAGCTTTTTGCGAGATCCTCCATGAGTTCTCCAACGTCCTAAGAATTTTTTAGAAGGCTCTTTCTATTTAAAGTGAGCCTTCTCAGTTAATATTTTCGGGTTGGTCTTCAAGTAATCTAGCGGTTGTTGTCTACCAACAGGTTCTTCCTCAACGGAGGTTTTAGTTTGTGAAGATCTGTGTGGAATAATCATGGTGGCTGTCCTAGATTGGAAGCTAGTGCTAACGGAGTTCTTCTAAATTACTCTAAGGGAACGACACACCAAGGGAACGGCACGCATCAACCGGTAATGCTCTTAACTTAGATGCTAGGTTTCTTTCAATAAGTTTTATAAACCTAATAGCATCTATCAAACATTTCAATTTAGATTATATCAATCATGTCATGCTTAGGATATTCTTTAGGGTTAATTTTATGTTTTAAAATTCCACCTTATAAGTTTGCATGTTCAATTACTGTCTTGATTAACCAACAGTTACGACTATAATCTTGGATTAAAGAGTAAGATCTAGCAAGTTTATGGTTATAAACATGTAGAAAGAATGTGTTTTGAGAGATTGATAGAGTTTAAATCAATGTTTGTGGAGAATCTTGATTTAAATCTATACTTTAGCATAATGGAATTGATTTGACCTTAGTATAGGTGTGAAATATCAAGAATTTGGCAGCAATATGAGAGCAAAAATTTGGGAATTTTTTTTATGGAAATTCGGATCTCTTGAAATGAAGCAAAATGATTTTAGTTTTACAAGGTAGGTAGTTAGCTGACGAGCTACTTACCTATTAGAATAATATCCGCGCAAGTTCAGGGAAACTAGGAATTAGGCCCTAGATAAGTATTTAGCTAGGGGGGGCTAATTACCTTTGTAATTGATCGGAAGTTTAACCGATCGTGAATATTTTCAAGAATTTTAGAATTGGTGAGAGAGGAATATTGTTTGGATAGGTAATTATCCAAAGGACTAATTACCTATTTGACCAAAAGTTGACTTTTGATATTTTATCTGAATTGAGATACTGAGCTTTCCCTGGAATGTGAATTATTAAATTTTGGCTTTTTGGATAGAGAGAATGACAATTCATCTTTGTTTTGACTCTTGTCTAATCAGTGATTTAAATAGGTATCTTATAGGGCTGAGCGGACTGTGTAAACAGTCTTCCCCTTGCATACATAAATTTCTATATAGAATTTTTTTTATTTATGCAAAAGAAACAAAAACAGTGAGAGTGTTTATGCCTGAGTTAATATTTAATCGATTAATTTTGAAACAAAACATTTTGCTTCTTCGACTAAAATGTTAACAAGGAATTAAAATTTTGATTTTCAACTATAGAGAGTCTGAAATAATATGAATTGGCAAAGAGTTGAACAGTAAAGTTTTGAAAATTATGTGAGAATTTTATATTTTTAGATACATGATTCTGCATAAATTGAAACAAATTTGGTCTGCTCACTTGAAAACAATGCTAAAACATAAAATAAATGCAGTAAAAAAACCAAAGATGGGTAAATGACGCAAATTACCTTTTTCCCCCTGTATTTAGCTGGCAGGTTAATTACCCACTGTAACAGCTATAATTTCCATGGTTTTCAGAACCGAACCAGTCATCGAACCGATGAAGAGGGTGGTTCATGGATTTACGGTTCAACCGGATTAAATCGATGATCGAACCGGATTTGCTAAAGGTTAAAAAAATATTATTTAAATAAGATATGATGAATTTATTTACACAATACACTAGATAAATAAAGTAAACAATTAATTTAAAACTAATTAAAAGTTTTATATAGATATTATAAAAGAAATATAATACAAATTTGTATCAAATAAGTGTTGTAGTTGAGTGGTAGGCATAATGGATAATAAGCTGAAGTGTTGTAGTTGAGTGGTAGGCATAATAGATAACAAGAATAAGTGAACCGGCCGGTTAAGGCAACCGGTTTCCGGTTCAACCGGGTCTGACCGGTCGGTTTAACCGGTCAACATCCGGTCTTTGACCAGACATTGAACCGGGTGAAAACCGACCGGACCAGTGACCGGTTCCGATCAGACCCGGTCTGACCGGCCGGTCCGTTTTTGTTTTCAAAACCATGATAATTCCGATCGTTGCGTGCTTTCGTGTTGGACGCGTAAACATGTGCTCCGTAGATAGGTAATTATTTCGCTATCCAATTACCTGGAGTGTATAAATACAAAAATTCCCTTCATTTTTTTCTCACACTTTCAATAATTATTTCCTCTTTTTCTCTAGATTTCGGCTTCTCCTTGCCTTTGAGTGATGTTTTCTTTTATATTTCTTCCTCTTATGCCTTCTTTGCTCTAAGTTTTCTGGGTCTTGATGTGGTACAAACTTTATAATACCTGCATCGATTGTCCTATTGTCACCGTTACTCTACGAAGAATCGAGATCGAAGAAGTCAAGGTTGCCATTCCCATCGTATGGGTGGAGGGACTTTATGGGATGTCACCGAATTGAAAGTATCACTCTATCGGTCCTGGGGAATATATTCCAATGACGCTTGATGGGGCTAGCCATCTTTCACGCAACCTAGTTAGATTTCTTTTTCTTTCTTCTTTTTTTGGCCATGACATATGCTTTTTAAGACAACTAAAGCATGACCCAATATTAATTTTAGGTAGCCTAATTGCATGTCGCAGAATTTAGAAACTTTAATGATAATAATAATAATAATAATAATAATAATAATAATAATAATAATAATAATAATAATAATAATAATATTACTTAAAAATTTTATTCATGTCATAAAATTAATTTTCACGTCAAAAATTATTTTTTTGTTGGAGATTAAATATATTGTTGGTTCGAAACGACTTAATTAACACAGCAGAGGGGGGCGAATGCGTTCTTGGTTCTTTTTTAGAGTTTATAAAAATTCTTTTCGAAGTTCAGTTATTAGATGCGTGCTGAGTGTAAGTTCAAAAACTATAAACTACCCAGCTTCGCTAACTTAGTTTATCTTCAATCGTTGCTGAGTACTTTACTCTGCTCGGATTGGTTTTCATGTATAATGTTAAAAACATGAGAATGATGAATGAGCAAGACACTATAAAGACAAGTTACAAAGATAAGAAGCTTCAACACCAAAGATTTATCCTAGTTCGGCCTCGATCCTACCTCTAGTCCCCGAATTCCTTTCCGAGCTTTAATCCACTAGTGTTTTCCTTCCTTCCTTAGACGGAGAAGCCTTTACAGTGGATAGAATGATTATAGAAAGAATCTTCCTTTCTAACTACCTCTCAATCCACAGTTTATAGACCTCGTCAACTTGTAATGATGTATGGCGCTCTTACAAAACAAGATCAAAATGAATTCTAAGATTAACACTAATTTAACTGACATAGTAAAACGGTGAGTTTAGCTGCAGGCGATTTCAATTCAAAAATGCCCTTTGAACAAAGTGGGTTTTGAGTTTTTAACCGCGAAACTGAATCTCGCAGCATTACTTTAAAATATAGACGATGTTAAATCATTGTTATCTCGTTCGGCTGAGTTGAGATTTGATTTTCAACACTTAGCCAAAATTTCTTGATTTTTCTTCATACGGAGTTTGCCATTCCTATAAGCTTCCTTAGAACTACTCCTCGGCTAAAGATTTGTTGAATATGTCAGCTCGCTGTTCTTCTGAAAGAACATACTCTAACTTGACATCTCCCCTTAGCACATGATCCCTTATGAAGTGATGTCTTATATTAACATGCTTCATCCTACCATGTTGAACTGGGTTCTTGGATAGGCTAATTGCGCTTTTGTTATCACACATACCTTTAAGGCATTTTTATTTTTTACCATAATCCTATAGTTGATGTTTAATCCATAATAGTTATGCTTAGTGTAACAAAAGTTTGTTTCTTGCTATACCATGAGACAAGGCATTCTCCTAGGAAATGGCATCCTCCTGTGGTGCTTTTCCTATCGAGCTTATCTCTATTATAGTGAGCATCTTTGAATCCTCTAAGAGTGAAATATGAGTTGTTGGGATACCATAGATTTGCATCAAGAGAACCTTGTTAGTACTATAGAATTCTCTTAACAACTGCTAAGTGAGATTCTCTGGGCTCAGCTCGATAGCATGCCCAATAAGACAGGGAATATTGAATATTAGGCCTACTGGTAGTTAAGTAGAGGAGAGAACCAATAATACCTTGTAGAATTTTCTATCTACAATCTTACCAGCTTCATCCTTACTCAAAATTGTGTCAGTGGCCATGAGAATGGACATTGGCTTCAAATGTTCCATATCAAACTTCTTCAGGACTTCTTTATCATACTTTGCTAGGTGATGAAGATTTCATCTTCCCTCTGCTTGATCTGAAGTCCAAGGAAAAATTTGAGCTCTCCCACCATTAACATTTCAAATTTTCTCTTCATTTGCTTGCTAAACTTCTTGCACAAGTTCTCATCAATTGCTCTAAAAATGATATAATCAACATAGATTTAGACTAGCAACACATCTTCTTTCTTTCACCGGATAAACAGAGTTGTATTTGCTTCCCCTCTTTCATAGCCTTTACTTATAAGGAAATTGGTCAGCCTCTCATACCATACTCTTGGAGCATACTCAATCCGTAGAGAGCTTTCTTCACTTCTAAAGACATGCTTAAGATTCTTTGGATCTTCAAAGCTTGGAGACTAGTGCACATAAACTTCCTTTTGAATGAAGCCATTCAGGAATGCACTCTTAACATCCATTTGAAACAATGTGAAGTTCATATGAGATGCGAAAGCACATAGAATCCTGATTGCTTCAAGCCGAGCTACATGAGCATAGGTCCCAAACCTGAATGCACTCTTATACCTTCTTCCTAGTTGCAACATTGAGTAACAAACCTGGCCTTGTTCTTGACAACAACTCCATCTTCATCAAGCTTGTTCTTGAAAACCCATTGGGTGCTAATAATTGATTTTCCTTTGGGATTTGGAACTAAATCCCACATATCATTGCGTTTAAACTGATCCAACTCCTCTTGCATCTCGATCAACCAATAATCATCTCCTTCTACACCTTTGAACATTTTACGTTCAATCAATGAAATGAATGTTGGATGATGGCTCATCATTTGCCAAGTTAACCTCATGTCATTATAGGATTATGAACATCATCAACAATACTTTCGAGAGGGTGATTGCGATGAGTCCTAATCTCTCTTATAAGACTCGGATTTACAATGGGAGCCCCTGCGCTGGTTTGTTGAGGCTGAGCTTGATCTTCTTCTTCATTAAAGTTGATGGAAAGATCTTCGTAAGCTTTAACTTCCTCAGCTTCTGGTTCTTGTGTTGGGTTGGGAAGCATAGAGAGTGGTATGCTAAGTTGATTTTCTAGTTGAATTACTCATTCATCTTCATCAGATGGCCATCTATCTACATTCAAGGAGAAAAGAGTATAGTTGAGTCAGTCTTACAATCAAAAATTGAGTAACCTGTTGAGTCGAATGTAACCTTCCTATCTTTACTACATAGCTGGGCTACACTAAGTAAGTTGAACTTGAGTCTTTTGACGAGAGAAACTTCTTCAATTGAAGGAGAAACATCGATGGTACCACATCCAACAATCTTCCTCTCTGAAACTGACACTTCCGCTCCTTTTACGCTCCAATGAGATGAACTGACATTCATCTCCTATCATATGCCAGAGCATCTACTATCAAAATACCACATTCCAATGTCATCAGCAGATCTTAAGCTCACCTGTAAAATTATTACGCTTTTTTAGGTACACATGCCTTTTAGCTGGGTCCTCCTTTGTTAGCATTGCTTAGATTAGACCAGTCGTACTCATCATAATAACAATTTTTATCCCTACAAAGAAGTGTGACATATCTAGCTTCACCCAAAAATCCACACACCACTTTCTCTTTGGGCTAGCTCGCTTTCTTCTTTATAGAGGAATTCTTCCTCTTATAATTGAGAGTTTGGTTACTCGAAGTTGGACTGTTGGCTGGAGGAGGAACGCATTTCTCCTTTAAAGATGTTATCTTAGCAGTCAACTCATCTAATTGCTCAGTGAGCTTACAATTTTGACATTCATGATATTCATCTTTTTCTTGAAGAAAGTGAATGTCAAGAGATAAGGAAGCGATAGTGTCTTCCAAATCTTCACTTCTCCTCACTAGCTCTTTGATATTTTTAACCGACTTATTAGTTAGCTTCATTACATCAAAGAGTACCTGGGAAAATTCTTCTATTGACAAAGGGATTTCAGAATGTACCTCAACTTGTGAGTTCTTCCCTCAGTTGCACCCAGCTTTAGAGTTAGCAATTTATGAGTTGCTCTTGGAAGTAGATGCTGAGCTCTCACCCCTTTCCTTCTCAATTGCCATCAAATAGAGGTTGGCGGAATCTGTAACCTCTTCATCAAATTATGAAGATTCTTTTAACCTAATTCTTCTAGGCTAACCTTTTCTGGAATCTATCTTTCTTAGAATTAGGACAGGATGACTAAATATGGCCCTTCTCGCCATAGCTAAATCATTTGATATCTTTCCTATGCTCCTTCCTTAGCTCCTCGCCAGTACTAAATAGGCTTGGTCTTGCTGGGAAACTTTTTCTTGGGAAATTTCCCATCCTTCTTCATGAAGCACTTGAATTGCCTCATTATAAGTGCCATCTGCTCATCCAAAAATCACTACTAGTGGATTCGTTTGATGAGTCAGCTTTCAGGATAATAGCTTTTCCCTCTTTCTCCTTGCATTTACTCCTCTTAGAGTCATCATTATATTTCCTCAAGGACATTTCCTGTGTCAGCAAGGTGCCTATCAAGTCATCATAGTTGTAAGTCTTAAGATCATGAGCCTCTTCGATCGCTCTCTTCTTAGCATCCCACTCAATAGTGAGAACTCAAAGAATCTTCTTCACAAGTTCTTCTTCGATGAACTCGATGCCTAATCTCTTCAGTTCATTGATAATATTAATGAACCTAATATTCATGGATTGAATACCCTCATTGGCGCCCATCTAGAATAGCTCATACTCTCTCAGCATGAGGTTGATCTTGAACTCCTTGACCTTGTCGGTCCCCTCATAGGTGATTTCCAGCTTTCTCCAAATCTCTTACGCTATCTCGCATCCTGATACCCTGTTAAATTCTATTAGATATAGCATATAATGTAAGTAGTTGATGGCTACCGCATTCTCGTTGAGATGCCTTAGGTCAACATCATCGTAATCTTCTAGATAGATTAGGACACGTTCCCCATTCTATACCATAGTAGGAATTCTGGGGCCAAGCTCTATAGTGAGCGATGCTTTCATGCTCTGAGATTGAATGAATTTTTTTATTCGGTTTTCCAAAATGTATAATGACTACCATAAACAACGGAGGCCTGGTTACAGTCATTCCATCCTTGAGGAGTGTAGTCTGTCTTGAGCTGGAGCTATAGTTGTTGTAAGTCATTTAGGATCTTTAACTCAAAGACAATGAGTCTATAAACTAAGCACTTACTCTGATACCACTTATTGGTCCGAAATGGCTTAATTAACATAGCATGGGGGGTGAATGCGGTACTAAGTTCTTTTTAGAGTTTATAAAAATTCTTTTCCAAGTTTAGTTTTCAGATGCGTGTTGAGTGCATTTCTAAAAGCTATAAACTACTCAGCTTTGCTGACTTAGTTTATCTTTAATCACTATTGAGTACTTTACTCAATTCAGATTGGTTTTTTAAGCTTAACGATAAAAAAAGAGAATGATGAATGAGCAAGACATTATAAAGACAAGAGACAAAAGTAAGAAACTTTAACACATGAGATTTATCCTGGTTCAGCCTCAAACCTACCTCTAGTTACTAAATTCCTTTCCGAGCATTAATCTACTAGTGTTCTCCTTCCTTCCTTAGGCGAAGAAGCCTTTACAGCAGGTAGAATGATTACAAAAATTACTTTCCTTTCTAACTACCTCTCAATCCATAATTTAGGTACCCTTCCTAAACTGTCACTCAAATTTTGAATAGAAATTGCGAACTAAGGATTTCAACTTATAAAAAATCGTTGAATCCTTTTACAATGGTAACTCTAAGGTTTGATTCTCTCTATTTCTAATAGATTTTGCACTTTGCTTGCTTAGAATGCTTGATTTGGAAATTCTGAATGCTGGGAATATTTAGACAATATTTCAACTCTTAAGAAATTTGAGTGATTCACCAAGTTTGAATGTTTGCTTCGCTCTTCTATTTATACTAAAAGGTCTTGGAAATAACCATTGCAAACTTTTAATTACTTTGTCTCAAATTTCTCTTCTCTTCGTATCTTTCAAATTTGCTTGTTTGGAACAAATTCCAAGACATTTAGAGACGGAGATTTCGAATGTTGAGACGCGAGATTAATTCGTTAATCTAAAATGCGTCAAAAACTTCATTTCTTCAAGGGATTTTGTTCTAATAGAGAGATGCCCGAAATGCAATGTGGAGATTTGTGATTTGTTTGATTGCTGAAATTGGAGAGTTGCTCTGGGACAGTAAGAAACAACGCATGTCAAAGGATTCCTTTTATCTTGGACTTTAGTGAGGATTCTCCAACATTCCATATTGACACCTTTTCGTTGTGAGGACCACTTGAAATATCTTCTTTAATTTCAATGTTTTTTTCCTAAAAAGCATCAAAAGAATATTCCGTCCCTCATAAATAGCATTAAAAGCACGTATGTCATTTTATTCTATAAGTATCAAAGAACTCAGCTTTTACTAAATAAAAGCTACTCAGCTTCGCTATGCAATACTAGGTTGAACTCAACTTTTCTCACTCTAAGCCATAACATAATTAAACAATCAGTTAAAGAGTTATTTTCCCTTAAACAATACTCAAGCAAACTTATATAATTAAGAGTCTACATGGTACTCGATTAATTTCACTATCCTCGAAAGTTTGTTATTTTCAAAACGTTTTAAGTATTGTGAAGTACTATTAACTTGGGTTAACATATATTTTTAACATTTTAATATTTTATTATTTTCAAAGTGATGCTGTTATTGGATCTGATAATTACTACAATTATCGATCATATTATTATTATCTCTTGTGAATGTGAATTTTTTTATTCTGCATGTTTTTGAGCATAACGGGGATAGTATCCAACATGCCCATAAGAAGGATAAGGAATTGTCCCCGAAGGCCTAGACCTTCGTAGACATCACCTTTGTCGGCGATATGGTTAAAAATATGAAGTATAAGAGCTATAGGGCCGATCCTTGCTTGACGAAGGACCTTGTTTCTGCTTTATTGAGCTGATGGTTAGATACCACCTATATTTTCCATTATGGGTGCAGGGAGTTTACTATTACTCTCATTGACTATTGTGCCATCATCGGTTTAGACTTTGACGGGGAGTCATCCACTTTAATGCCACCTTCCCTTATCACCAATTTGACTGGGAAGCTTGCGAGCTTTGATCATATTCTCCAAGGAAGCCATAAGCAAAGTTTCCTTTGAGCAACATATGAATTTTTTGCCACAAGGGAAGGGTGCCGGTCGATCAACTACTTGCAAGGCCCAGGCTTTTATTACTACCACACTTTCTTGGATCTATTTCTCAAATAGCCATTCTAACATCAACCTTAATATTCTATCAAGCCTGATTGACATTGTCAGCTTAAACAGAAATGCATGGGGCCGAGCTACCTTAGCTCAGAGTATTGGGCTCTTGATTAGTGTGCTAGGAATAGGATCAAGAAGTTCTAATCTTCACTTCAAGTCCTTACGATAGAAATTCTAGACTTGAAAATTTCCCCATAATTTTATTTACTCGTTCTGACTTTTGCCTTATTTTGCAGATTTCGTTCTTCGAGATGGGCGTTTTGTACAAGCCCTTGCTTGTGAAGGATTTAAACTTCTTGATCTTCTCGAAGCTCCCACATTGTTTTCGTGGCTGATATGCAAATATTAATTGTGTTTAGCTCTTTTAGTGTCTTTGCAGTCTAACTGGTGCTTGGGTATGTTATTAATTATTTTTGATTATTCATTCTTTTTTTTTTTTTTAATTATTATTATTATTTATTCTTTATTGACAATCCCTATATTCTCGACCTTTACACATTATGACCTCGCCATGGGGTCTTGAGTTGGGATGGACTCGAGAGATACGAGCTGCCAAGAGGTTCTGAATATGCATCTGATCATTAAGAGCCCTCAGTTGCTTGAGTTTTATTTGGAGGATCACATGCAAGGTTGCCACCTTTCGATGAGTGTTCATTTGACTCCTCTAGACCTTCCCAGAGGGCCATTCTAGCCCAGATCTAACAACAATATAGACTTTGAGTAATGTCAAAGTTGTCTACACATTTCCCGAGGTGCCGAAAGGATACGAGGATTTTTATCTGATTCATCTCCTAGGCTGCTGCCGAGAGATCCAGATGCAGTCCAGCCTAATGTCGAGGATCCCCGAGATGATCAGGATCTTGATGGTGGTCTAAATGTTGGTCTAGGTGGTGGTCGAGGTCGTAGCGATAATGCTAGCCCTTTTACTTCTGCATTGGGCTCTCCAGGAGCAGTGTAGATGATAATATGTCATCTTTGCATTGACTTTTACATTAGTCTTTGTCTTGTTTCTTTGTTATTAATTAATCCATGATTTATAGGATCATCAAGGTAGGAAGAGGGTGAGGAGTGCTCGAAGGAGATATTCGACTTCTTATACGACTACACTTGAAGAACGAGGGATGGTATCGGGCCATCGGTACTTCTAGCATGGTTAGTTTGGCTCCACGGTGTACCATCCTGACGGGACCACCTATACGACTATGATAGAGCCCTATTTCGACACTAGTAGGCCGATGACTAACTCACAAAAGGATTCTTTTCATGTGCACACACTTGTCATTTTTCATTCTTTTCCTTTCTTTAGATTCTTCAAAGTTTACTTCGATTTAACTTGATGCAGGTGCCGGTGGCAGACAATACAGCTGATTAGGGGACCATTCGGGGGGTTCTGGCAATTTTTCATGGGCCATAGCGCTGACATGGGAGTAAGTTTTCTTGTTTATGCAATAACATGATGCATGAGTTGCAATTGAATTACATATATTCTAATGAATGTCCAGATGCATATCCGAGGACTAAATGTGGAACTTGTTACCTTTAGCTTGGTTTGGCATCATAGCATTAGCAGTCTCACTACTCCGGACCTCAAGGCTCTTATCCCCGACCTCCTTAGTTTCTATAAGACTGCCTTGACTCAGGCTTTGCGCAATAGCATTTTCAGACATATTTTGTTTTATTTTGGTCATTGTGGAGCCTTTTTGTACCGTAAATTTGTTGCTTCTGACAGTCATATTTTTGAAAATCTAGTTTTAATGCATGCTTTGCGTTTTCTTCTTTTTTTTATACATATCTAGTCTTTTTCTGAATAATAATAAGTTAATAGGGGTAACCTACCAATTATTGGTAGGTTACCTCGTCAATTACATAAACGTACTACTACCCTTCATATTCTCTTTTGGACTCTTCCGAAATCGCCATGGATCCCTATGTGAGATTTTGTCATGATTTGAATAGCTATCTCAAGAAGGCTAATGGTTGGGCTAACGAGCATTGCGGTCTATGTAACATGCAAGAGTATATCCGTTTCTTTGTCAAGAAAGAGATAATTGACATAACTATTGAATTCTAGGACCCAGTTGACCATCTACGGAGAGAAAGAACTATGTCCCATGTATGAGGAATTTGGTGGGCTTATGATGGCTCTTATTGCTTTGCCGTTGCATCATTGTTCACCACTTTTCTACTGATAAGTTTAATAACTTTTTCACAAATATTTTGGCTATATATTAATGGTGCTGAAAATTTGTTCACGTAAAGTATAGGTGTTGTCAATACCACTTATCAAGATAGAAAAATGATGAAAACTACAAGTATACAATTGCGATGTAGTTTTAAAAGATATCGATCCCACAAGGAAGGACCAACTCTAAAGATCAACAAGGAAAACAGAATGAAGAAAATAAAATAATTTGAACTTTTGGATAGGAGGATTAGAATGAAGAATGGATAGATATATGCACAGAAGATTAGAGATTCTAATATATAGATTTTCCTACGAAATAAGTATAGCAAAGAAAACATGCAAGTTCAACAAAGTTATTACATTCACTAAACTAATCTAACATAATCGATTCTAGACACTCAGATGTTCAATGATTCACTGCAGAGCAACACATGAAATGACTTTTCTAAATCTAGAGCAAATGAATCAAGACAATTATATAAACCTGGACAACAATATTACTATGCTTAGTACGGGTCGCTCTCACATGGCCACATTTAGCAAGTTACCATTCCAAAAATGTTGGCTCACTAAACAGTGTTAAAATCACAGATCCAGTGATTATAAACAATCTCGTTAACCCCAAAACTACTCTTAAAATTAATTCCAAAGCATATAACTTAATTAATATAAAAGACCTAACATGAAATACGCATTATGACACATAGACATATCATAAACTTTGAAATAGAAAGTATAAGTAGAAAGCAAAGCAAAGTTGTAAGGCATGCAAGTGAATGCTAAAGTTGATCAAACCGTATCCACTCTTTAATGGGAGTCGTCAATTCCCACAATTCATGCGTTTACTTTGAATTCGGTCTCGACTCATACAGAACCTCCGCTAGGATGCTATTCTTTGTGAATATCGAATAAATGAATGTGGAAGAACATAAACTTTATTGATAAGTGCTTTGCAATAACACTCATACAACAATCACTCGAATATGTGGAGAAATCTAGTGATCGAAACAAAAATCGAATCACTTATACATTTTTCTCTCTAACACTTTGAACTAGAGAAATCTATATCTTTCACTCTCTATCTATGGCATACACGTTTTACCATCTACATGCTCTACCATTCATTTTTCCATCCTCTCAAAAATGGTTAATTTGAACCCTATTTATAGAGTGCAAAGGGTTGCATTTATCCAAACGAAGAGTCGTGTCTATTGGTGAAGTGTCGCATCGTCTTCAATGTGATTGAATGCAAGAATTCATCTTTATCATCAATAGATAGGCACCTTTTCGTGGCTTCATTATCTTAAAAGGTGTCTTTTCATTTGATAGTTGGTGGCGGTTGATGGTGGTTGATTATTTTTATTCGGCGATTGGAAGTTGAGAAGAGTTATCCAAAACTTTCACAAGTCACGAGCGTGACATACATGTCACGATCATGAACATTTGTTTGTAACTTTCTATTTGTGAAGAATGATAAGTTGCGACCATGAATAGGTACCAAGTTCTTGATATGTGCTTTTCTTCATGATTCTTCTTTATAACTTTGCCTATCTTTGACAACTTCGATCCTAAGCCAATTCCTTGCGTTCCATGCATCTTTTTGCACCTTTTTCACTCTTTTTGCATAGAATTCCATCTTTGATCATTTCACGCCCAAGATTCACCTAGTTTCTGCACTTGCATAAAAAACAAATACATACCACGTGAAACCTTTTATATGAAGTATAAAATGACTCTAAACCATATCATTTTATGATTGAAAATATCAAGATAATAAGTGTAATTATACACTTATCACTTTCTCAACATCTTTATCAGTAATGAAATTTGACTTTGAAGAACTTGTTGGGTTATCACTTCAATCACCATTAGACAAATGTTGGTAGAATTAGTTGCATCTTCATGTGAAGATGAATCTTCATTCTTAGAGTCACTCCAAGTAGTAGTATGTGCTACGTCTTTCTTGTCAAACTTCTTGAATTTGTCTTAGCTTGGAGATAGTTAGACTAGATGTATCCCTTTTCTCTACAATAAAAGAATTTTATATCTTTATTGAATTTCTTCTTGCCTTTATCATCTCTTTCATTTCTTGGCTTTTGAAGAACTTGTCATCTTTCTTCATGAAGCGCTTAAAGCTTTTAGTAAGTAGCGCCATATATTCATCATATTCATCATCTTCCTCTTTCTTAGATTAATTAGCTATAAGAGCAATTTCTCTGGATTCCTTCTCCCTACCTTTATTCTTTTTATTGTCTCCGTCATACTTGTATAAGGATATATCTTGATTGAGGAAAGATCCTATTAGTTTCATCAAACTTATAGGTCTTCAAATCATAAAATTCCCCAATAACTCTTTTCTTTGCATCCCACTCTTTGTGAGACTTCTCAAGATCTTCTTGACCATTTCTTCTTTAGTATAACTCTTTCATGATGTTCACAAAGCAAGTGTTCATGCTTTGGACTCCTTCATTGGGCTCCATCTGGAAAAGTTTATATTGTTTGATCATTAGGTTAATCTTTGTCTCTTTCACCTTATCCTTCCCTTCATAGGTCACCTCTAACTTCTTCAATATCGCATGTGCTATTTCACATCTTTAGATTATGTTAAACTTTGTAAGATTCAAAGCACAGTGTAATTCAAGAGTTGGAGAACAATATTGTATTAGTTCTCAGGGTCAATTGGAATGCTATAAACATTTCTTACTTAAGTTGGGATACAAGGGCCATTTTCAATAGCAAGCCATGCTAGCATGCTTTGAGATTGAATGAAATTTTTCATCATATTTTTCCAAAATGTATAATTTGGCCATTAAACAATGGAGTTCTAATAACACATATTCCTCCTCTAAGGAGTTGTGTCTGCGAATACAAACGACAAAAGAGTTGTTAAAAGCCATTGGAACTTTAATTAAAGACTATGAAATCTTAAGATTGAGCACTATATCTAATACCACTTGTTGGTCCCAATTGACTTGATAACATTGGACAAAGGGGGGTGAATGTCCTTACTTGATTTCTAGGTCACTTTTTATGTTCTTTTAAAACTTTTACTATGTGTGATGAGTTGTTGAGTGAAAATACTCAACAAAGATGACTAATAAAAACTTAGTAAATAAATGCGAATTTAAAATATAATGTGTCCTGAGTGAATACTTTTCAAAGTGAAAATAAAAAGATAAAGGTTAAGAGAGTCAACCATAGCAATTTTTCTTGGTTCAAACCTATGCCTAACCCATTCCCTAATTACCTTCTCTAAGCTTTAATCCACTATATCAACTCCTTTAACCAAACGGAGAAGCCTTTACAGTAGGTTGATGTTTAAAGCAAGTACCTTCCTTGCTTAATCTAACCCTCCAATAATTTGAGTACCCCTTTGTGAGCAGAAGGCATTCAACCAGCGCAGCCGATGCAAGGCGTCGGCCCCGTGAGAGGGGGCGTAGGGGTTTTCTCGATTGAAAAAAGTGTGGTTTTTTTTGTTTAAAAAAAAGAAAATTATTCATGTGACAAGTTTAATAGACTCTAGATCAGAACCTCTAGCCTATGGTACTCAGAGTCGCTTTCCGAATCAGCTCTTCCTGGAAAATTTGGTACATCTTAAATTCGTTAAGCCTAAGCGATAATGTAGTTCAAAGATTCGAGTCTAGGATGAGTTACTTCGTCGTTATTTGAGTTAAAATTATTCCTGTTTGAAAACCATATTTATGATACATCAATTCAATCTAGATTCAGCTTTTGCTTTTGGTTATATAGCACACATATGGAAAGCGGTAAACAAATAAAGTGTGAGAAATTAAACACATAGGAAAGTAAATGCACCTAATCTACGGGATTAATTACATCTTGGGATGGGGGATTATAAATCACCTAAATACATTGATATCTAACAAATGTTACATTTGATAAATGTGATACCTGAAGGAAATTAAACCCTAACATACATTTATCCTAAACTACCTACATCCATAAAAGGTAAGCACAAGGGATATTCCACAACTCAAATATGTACCAAGTGTATCATATATGCTCGATTTGGATTTTCGCAAGACTCATGTGGTCGAGGTAAAAACAACAGAGATTTCAAAAGTTCTTATTTTATAAAAATGATTAATTTTCATTTTCAACTATGTTGGCCATTTTTATTAGTGAAAATGCTTCATGTTATAAGTCTGTTTAGGTTCCCTTCGTGTGGGTGAACTAAAACAATATTAGAAACATAAATCTAGTTGAAAATGTATAATATAGCCATTGTTTGGGTTAACAATGGTAACAATGTCATCCATATCGTTACCGACTTCCTCCGTGAAAGGCGATATCGATATGTTAGGCCCGAAGCGCTTCTGTTGTTACTCCAAACCTTAATCCACATATTAATACATTAATAAATCATATATAACTCCTAAACAGATCTAATTTAGAAGTTTGTTATAACCAATGATGCATTTCCAAACTCAGAAGGGTCTCAACGGGTTATTTTGGGCCCAAACGATTCGAGAAGGAGTAAAACGAAGCCAATTCACGATTCTGCCAATGTAACAGGGTTGAAAGTGGGACTTATCAGGGCGGAGAATGTATTCCCCATCCCCATTAAGGTTTCAGGAAAAAAACCATCCCCATCCCCATCCCCACTAAGGTTTCGGGGATTTTTTCCCCATTTACTATCGGGTAATCCCCAATTCCCTGTTTCAAAGTTCCATGCAACAAAAAAATCCATATCCAAATTTCAAAAGAAAAAATAAAAGATCTAACTAAATTTGTTTCAATATTTCAATACTAAATAATTTAAATACTTAAAACATTAATAACAAGTTCAACACTAAAATGTGTAAAAAAATTGTTCCATAGATTAAATTAAAAGTGATTAATATGATTTAAGGATAGAACACTTTTTCTATGAGCACATAACCCATATATCCAATATTATGCTATTATAAAATAATTCATGTTAATAAATTCTAAACATAAAAAATATTATAAATTATTTTATGTTTCGAGGAATATTTGAGGATTCTCCAATGGGCATTATCAGGATCGGGTTAGGGGAATTTTTCGGGTGGGGAATGCATTCCCCATTCCCATCCCCATTAAGGATTCAGGGATGAAATATTCCTCATCCTTACCCCATGGGGAATCTTATCGGGGATTCCCAGTCCCTATCGGGGCGGATCCCCTTCGGGCTCGGGGAATCGCCACCTCATTTTCATCACTATAATGCAATGTCATTAACAACATCTTAAATGATATCGTTAACAAATTCATGATGTCGTTAATGACATTAGTGATGTCATTAACGACATCAACATTCTAAACCTGCACAAAACGCACAGAAACAATGGAAATAACAAAACGAAAATCTGAAACTTCAAACAATCATAACTTTCGCTATAAGTACAGAAAGCTCAAGATGTGTCAAGTATGTTTACATAAAAATAATACTAAAAAATATCCGAAAGCATACTAAAATTCCTGTAAAATAGTTTGGTGTGCGAAAATGGAAATAATCGAAAAGAAAATGAAACTTCAAAAGGCAAGCATATAAATGTAAGCACAAACTCTAGGAACTCAGAGGCTTACCTCGCAGTCATGAATCCACTTTCTTTAAGGTCCACGAAGTCCTCTGGGAAACTCTCATTGTTTCTTTTTGGTTGGATTTGGTTGTTAGTTAGTGATTTACCATAAATCTTGGGAAGGGAACTATTCCTTGTCAAAGTATATGTTTTAGAAGGTGTAGTTGCCTTCAAGTGAGTGATAAAGATGTTGTAGACCCTCCATTCAAGTATAAACCTCAAGCATTGGATAAGTGATCTCTAAACCTTAAGTTTGCTTAAATGATCTTCCCACCTTAAGCTTTGCTTAAAAGATGAATTAAGCCTCGAATTTGCTTAAGAAATGAACAAGTGGACTCTTGGACCCAAGTTCATTCCCTTTTCATAAACTTAATCTAACTAACCTAAAATTCCAAGTGTTGGTGATCAAAGTTTAGTTTTTTGCTCAAGAACAATCAAGAACACAAGAATAAATGCTCTCCCATGCTCTCTTGATCTTCTTCTCTCTTTTTTGCCAATATCATCACCAAGATTCAGTCCCCCCTTCGCTAAAACTCTAGCTCTATCTTTATGGAGCTCTTTTCAATCCAAAGTCAACTCCTTTTTAGCCTTTACTTTTCAACTTTTTACAAATCCCATGTAAAGATTTGATATAAAAGGTCTTAGGTAAGGTGTGGGGAGTGATTTTGTAGTGATCATGTTCGAGCATGTGGGCAAAAATCACATTTCTGGATGAAAATTGCATAAATTTTAGTTCTATTGGAAAGTCGATGTCGATAATGACATTGGCAATGTCATTAACGACATGGCTTCTTTGCCTTGGGTTTTTTGAACTGAAATTGCCTAGAAAAAGGTTAAGGCTCAAAGAAACAAAGCAAGCTTCCTCTTGATGAATTCAGGACCCTATAAAAAGTGAAAAACTAGCAAGGGAAAAATAAATTACAACTTCATCATCGAACTCGGGAGTAGGGAGTGAAATTCCGTGCTCACACCTTCTCAAATTGTTATCACTCAAAGTATTGAATAAAGATGAAGAAAACAACTTATAATACATTCTTTCTTCTTATAGATCCAATCTATTACAATTTGTGATCTAAATAGCTTTTGTGAAGAATAAAGATTAGGATCTTCTTCTAATTTTGGAATTTCTAATTGCTGAGTAATTTTAGCAGAGTTTTAGCACTTAGGAAAATTCAAGTTTATTCACCAAATTTGAAACGCTGCCTTAAGTCTTCTATTTATGAATGAATGTTAAACTAGTTATTGCAAACTTATCCTTCAATTTGTTTAATCCTTCAAAATATCTTCTTGTCAGGTCTACAAAATCTTTCCGTTTGAGATAACTTTGAATTCGTTGTGAGAAAGATCTGTAGTTGTTGATATGCGAGATTGAAACGTTAATTTGCAAGATTAAACCGTTGAAAGAAATTCTCACCTAGTCTTGATCATGAATCTGCTTCAATCTTGCGAGATATGGAGTGCGCTGCTATGTGGTATCCTTTGATATGCTTGAAGTATTGGTTGTAGCAGAATTGCGCGACTCTCTCCGAAATGCAGTTTGACAGTCCATTTTTTCTTGGATTCTAGCGTTGACATGTCGGCATACCGTAATGACTCCTTTTCCCTTCAATCACTTAATTATTCATTTTTTATTTCAATGCTAGATCATCTTAGAGACATGAAACACATCAATATGGAATATTGCATTCTAGGAATAAAGGTTAAAAGCATAGAATGTTATAACAAGATAACTCTAAAATACTCAGCATAGATATACTAAGACAAGAGTTGAGTTTATTCCAATTCTTATTGTGCTAAGATAAATAACCTAGCAATTTGTATTAGCAAAACCAACTAAGTCTATTGGGTCAGCAAGACTAGTTAAACTAATCTTAACTAAACCTAATTAACTCTGATTAATGTTGACTACAATATTAACTTATATATTGCAATACTTTATGTTTTTACATCGTAAAAAATATTAACTCAAAATTGCTAAGCAATCTTTAAGATGAGTCCAATTAGCCGGACCAACTTTTGATTCCAGTTGAACCAGATTCAACCAACCAATCCATCCAGTTTTCAAACCATGCCTTCTATGTTTGTTGGCTAGCTAGTTATATTTTATCGGTTTTACAATAATTAGAAGTTAATATTCACTTTGTTATTTTATTAGATTTATTTTGCTTTTACCCTTTCTTTCTTATTTAATTTGAATTTCGCAACTTCAAATCTCCATATCTCACAAACCTTCATTTTTTTAATCGACGCTTTGAAATATTTTGTTCATCTTAATTTTATCTTTAAAATGACATACACTTTGAATTTTTTGAAAAAATAAAAAATTTATCGCAATCTTATATATTATATAATAGCTGTATAATAAAAAACAATAATTTTTCATGAAGACGTTATATAGTGTATAAGAGTGGTATAATGTATTTTAATAAAAATTATATAAGATATATTATGTCACTGTTATATTATGTATGACGTCTTCATGAAAATAATATAAACGGGTATTATACAATTATTATACTATGTATAATACTACGATAAATTATTTTTTTACTAGAAAGTAAGTTTTGTTGTAAATATAACCACTATTATACAATGTATAAGAGGTTTCATATCAAGTTTAAGGTCTTTATGCCATGATTTATATGGGGAAATTGGTATTGTTATGAACAAAAAGAGAAAAAAAACTATATAAATACATTATACAATTTTATACCATGTATAACGCTTTTATGAAAATGTAGTAAAAAAAGCATTATAACAATAATGTAGTAAAAACTATATAAATACATTATACAATTACACATCGTATAAGATTGCGAAACATTATTTATTTTTTCGAATAATTCAAAGTGTATGTCATTTATTGATAAAAGTGAGACGAACAAATATTTTAACGTGTCGATTCGAAAAAATAAACGGTTTATGAGATACGTACGTTGAAAGTTGCGAAATTTAAATTAAATAAAAAAAAAATTGATAAAATCAACTTAAAAAAAGATAAAAAGAAAAAAAATGTTCCCCTATAAGAAAATAATTCTTTTAAAATTTTACAAAATTGAAAATTTATAAAACTTAAATTTTATCGCAAATAAAAAAATGAAAAACCTTTTATTTGAATTGGTGTTATTAGTATTATTTTATATTTTCCGCCATCTCTCTATAACTCCCACTCTCGATTAAGGATGGCAACGGACCGGATCCGGGCCGGGTCCGGTTTGGACCCGGCCCGGATCCGTTTTCATGTACTGGACCCGGATCCGACCCGGATCCGGCGGGTCCACAATTTTCGGATCCGGATCCGGATCCGACGGATCTGACGGATCCGAGTCCAAAACGGGTCCATGTAATTAACATCAAATTCTTAGTTTCAGCTTCCATTTTTGTACATTTCACCTTATTTTAAATATTTTACATGCTTATTTAATTATGTTCATATAATTGGATTTACGTGGATATCAAATAATATTAATTATTCAATATTTTCGGGGTAAATAATAAATAAAAAAATACAATTAATATTTAAATACGGATCCGGGTCCGGATCCGGGTTTCATTACCCGGATCCGTTTCCCGGACCCGGATCCGACGGGTCCAAAAAATCGAGATCCGAACCCTAAAAAACGGATCCGGACCGGGTCCGGGATCCGTTGCCATCCCTATCCATAACGGTATGCACAATTGCATAATATACTAATATGCCCCCTCAAGTTGAGCAAGGTTGGAAACTACAACCAACTTGTCTCTGTAAATGCTAAACTACGAGCTCGAGAGTGGCTTGGTGAAGATATCCACAACCTAGTCATCATTGGTAAGGTAATGAACCTGC